>VMDO01020098.1:0-38247 GCA_007922755.1 Pedetes capensis | reverse complement strand
GAAGTTCTTTGAACTAAAACAAAATAAAACAAGAAAAGATACTAAAGGAGAAGATAAAAGCATATGAAACTTTAAAACTTACTTATAAAAGTTAAGTACTCAGTCTAATTCACGATACCCTAGAATTGTAATTCAGTTATATCTGTAGTTTGAACATTAAAAGACAAAACTATTAAAATAATAGTTAAAATAATTTGTTAACAGATACACAATATAAAATGCAAAGTATGACACTAAAAATATGAAAAATGGAAGAGGGAATTAAAATATAATTTTTGTTATGATAAATTTAAATTATTGGCTTAAAAAGAGTATGGTAGCTATTGGTTATATTACATAAGGCTCATGGTAATCACAAAATTAAAAACTATAGTAGCTAAACAAAATATAAAAAGTAAGGAATCCAAGCATATCAATAGAGAAAAATTGCCCAACCATAAAGTTAGCAAGTGAGGAAGAAACAAAAGATCTCATAACAACTTAAAAATATTTTTAAATTGCAATGTCTTCACCTGTCAGTAATTACCTTGAAATAAGTGAATAAATTCTCCCCTCAAAAGTCACAGTGGGTAAATTGATTAAAGAAGAAAAGAAAACAAGACCATTATAAACAATATAAATTGCCCACTAGACCCTCATCTCGTCTTTAAGAATACATATGGTCTAAAAGTAAAAGTATAGAAAGAGTTGTTCCACGCTAATGGAAACCAGAAGAAAGCAGGAATGGTTATAATCATATCACAAAAAACAAACTTAAAGCAAAAACTATAAATAGAGACAAACATCATTATATAATCATACAAGGGTCAATTCATCAAACAGTCACAATGTTATTAAGTGCAATGGAATGGGGTCTGACTCATAGTGACTCTCATATGGTTTTCAATGGCTGATTGCTTTCAAGATTGTTTAGGGCGAGAACTGCCACATATCTCTCCCCTTTTTGCAGCCAGGGATCAAACATGAGTCCTCAGAAAGTGCAGAGCAGCACTCTACCAACTGAGCTAAGCCCCAGCTCATCAAACAGTTATAACAATTACAAGTATATATGCATCCAACATTAGAGCATCACAGTATAGAACTACTGGTAAATATGATACACAGCAGACTGAAATTGTCTCTATACTAGCTCCCAGTGTCTTCTGAATAATTGGAGAAAACTATAATTTTCCTTCATAAGTGCTGGACTGTTGATACATTCTATCTGTAAAATGGTGGTACATTTTATGTGTGAAAACTGAGATTCCATATGTTGCTCAATAAAGGATATTTCCTAAATGCAGATCAAATAAACCTGATCAGGACTGTATTGGCTAAAACTCAGTTAACTTCCCAGAATTGGCTTATATTAGTTTAGTTGTTGTTATACAGAGGTGTCAAGGCAAGAAAGGAATGGTTGAATTTACAGAAAATTACTGACAGACCAAGCATTCTTTTATAGTCTCTGATCCATTCCCTATTTGACACATGGCAATTTGCTTATATAATTTGATTAACCTTGGAAGGTTTATAATTGACATTTTATTTATTTATTTATTTGTTTGTTTGTTTTTGCGGTACTGGGGGTTGAACCCAGGGCCTCGCGCCTGCATGCTTTGCAAGTGCTGGACCACTGAGTTTCACTCCCAACTTTTTTTTTTCCTTTTTGAGAAAGGGTCTCCCTAAATTATGCAGACTGCCTCTGGTCTCGAACTTGCAATCCTCCTGCCTCCACCTCCCAAGCCGCTGGGATTACAGGTGTGCACCACTGCACCTGGCTATTGACATTTATTTTTAATGTTGTCTATTTTCATCCACACTCAATTGGGATGACCATATTAACCACAAAAACATCTATGACAAATGACAACATGTCTCCACATGTCAAACTGGGGCTGTGACTCAGTGATAGAGCACTTGCCTAGCACGCACAAGGTTCCGGGTTTGATCCCCAATACCAAAAGAGAAATACAAACTGTCTCAACATAAGCATTATAATGAGCATATTAGTTGATCAGTAGCAAATTCTAGATAATAACAATCCAGTGCATGTTGCCAATGATATTTGCCAATGACAGGCCAAAGTTTAGAAAGATAATTTTCTCCTCTGTTCCTAGGTACAAACTCTATGGATTAGAATTAATGGAGGTAATTATTCTCAGTTATTCTTAGTAATGTAACTATTCCTAAGGTCTAAGATAAAGAGCTGGTTTCTAGGCAACAACTCTCAACTGCAATATAAAGAGTATCCTTGGCGTTAAGGACACTTGTCCTGGCATTGGCACCCATGGAGTCTATGGTGTATATGTTTGCATATGTATGTGTGTGAGAGTAAGTAAAGATTTGTTGGAGTCACTTTCACTTTTCTAATAAAAATGTGGTCTGTAAATATTTATATTATTTGACATGTTTGAACAGTATATGTTTTACTACTACTTAAATAATTAGAAAACAAACTTTAAAAAGATGGAATGTTATGATTTAAATATGATTTGTCCCAACTAAAGCAGATGTTGAAGTTGGTTTCCAATATAACAGTCTTGAAAGTGGGTGAGGCTTTTCAGAAGCATTTGGTCCATAAGGAATCCAGCCTCAGGAAGAGATTGATACTATCTTTCAGTAGTGAGGGGATTCTTCTGTTGCAGGACTGGATTGGTTCCTGTGTGGAGCAGTTGTTAAAAAGCAAGCTCATCCCTTGTGTAATCACTCTTCCACAAATGCCTGCCTGCCCTTCTACTTTCTGTTAAGGTGCAGCCCTTTCTAGATTCAGGCATCTTGGACATCTCAGGTTACACAACCAGTATCAAAAATAAACCTCTTTTCTTCATAAATCATCTAGTCTCAGGTATTCTGTTATAGCAATATAAAACTGCCTAAGACAGGGAGAAGGAAATAGAAAGAATTAATTAGAAATTTCAAAGTAACCAGGCACACTTTCAACATAGGAAATTATAGAGTCTGAACAAAAAAGAGCTTTAAAGTCTTAGAAAATAGCTGCCATTTTAGAAGAAGGAAAACCACAGTGAACCCAGAACTCCTTTCAAACTCTAGTTAACCCCTGGGAAGTCATGGGTGAAGTAAAGTCCCTGGCCTCCTACCAGGATTCTCAATGTGGAGCTTAATTTCCATATGAAAGGATTTTCTATTATCCTTTGTGCTCTGACTTCAGGTTTTGGGTGAACACACTCTTTATGTCATTCTTAATACTAGCTGACATGTTCTTCATGTAACTAACAGCCACTGCATTAGCAAAAACCTTGATTGAACTGTAAATGATCTTTTATAGCTTTTACTATACGTTATAACTAATGTAGAAGCTCTACAGTATATGAGCTCTTGATTATAAATAGCTTTTCCCTCCAAAAATTGTAGAATATAAACACAAAATAAACCAACCAAATAAACAAAACAAAAATAAAAACAATAGCTTTATACTCACACAAAAGGAATATCTGGCCTACATTAGATGATACAGTGGATTTTGAGGTCAAAGAATGATTGGATATGTTGGCTACCTTGAACGTTACATTTAAATACTGTTTTTATCCTCTCCTGAGAATTCTTCATTGAAAAGCTATAAATATCTGTTTTAGAACATTCTTATTATTACTAAAATGGTCCAAGTATTTACATGTCTTGTGTAAGAGAGATATTTAACTTGAAATATATGTGTGAAACTACAATATATGTTGTTGTTAAGTGCCATCGAGTTGATATCCAACTCATAGTGACCCTACCTACAACAGGCAAAACAGTATTGCTACTGCTTCTCTACTATTCATATGGTTTTCAATGGAGGATTGATTTTTGGGAGTGGCTTGCCAGGTCCTTCTCCCAATACAACATATGATAGACTAGCATTTTGTATAATTAAGCTTTTAAAAAGGTTTTCTTCTCCAATTACAGTCTTTTTGGATATTTCTTAACAAAATGCTTTTAAATATTAGATATAGTTGATCTATTCCCTGTAACTGTATTTTGTTAGTGTACATACATGCATTTTCCTCAGTGAACAAGTTAATTCTTTCTCTCACACACGTATATACTACATTTAAAAGAAATTCTTGAACAGTAGCATCTGCCTTTATTTCCCTTTCATTAACTTCTAACAATTTCCCAAGTCAAGAATAATCTGTCATACAGGATTTTATCAAAAGCTGGACAGTATTTTTTTCTCTTTACTGTTCAGAGACACATCAACCTTTCTCTATTATTGAGCAACTTATGGAGAATATTCCAAGATTTAGCTCAGTTGGTAGAACACTGTTCTGTGCTTTCTAAGGCCCTCTGTTCCATTTCCAGCACTGCAAAAACAGGAGAAGGACCTGGCAGTCCACTCACTAAACAATCCTGAAATAATCAGCCATTGAAAACCTTATGATCACTGTAAGTTGGACCCAACTCGAGGGCACCTAACAACAAGTGTTGCACAGATGCCATCAAAGTGACCAGAAAGAAAGAAACAATAGAAATGATGGAAGGGAATCAGCCAAGGACAGTCCTTACTTAGACAAACGAGGAGGCTAAAAGTCACAGCCATAAAAACAGATGAGTAGGCAGAGAAAGAAACAAATGAGCAATAATACAAATCACACTTCCCACAAAGGCATCTCTGCAATAATGGAGGCCAGCTGCATATTTTGAAGTTACATCAGGAAGAGAATTTTACATAAAACTTCAAAACTGCTTTGATTGCTGTTGGCACCAATATCAGAAATAGATTCATTATTATCTTTATCATCAATAACAAACACTTCAGGAAGACATATGACATACTGAAAAATGGGATGGTCATGGTTTTAAAATGTGCTTGTGTACATACACCTCCCTCAGCAAAAACATATGATCAGCCTACAAACCATATGAACTGCATTCTATTTTTATAATTTTTATTTTATTTCATTTTTCCAGCATGTAAGCTATTTTAATGTGAGTTTTTAAAAGGAAGTATCCATATACATGAGAGGTAAGGGTAGGAGAGGAGAGTAGGGCAGGGGGAAAGTTTTGCTCTATTGATAATAAAGCTCCAGATTCATCACAGAGTGGATTTCATTGTTCCTCCCGAGACATGTGGTCCTTCAAAATCATGCACTACTTCTTTACAACAATCTTGTGTGTCAATGTGTGCTGGTTTGGGCTATCATCAGTTTCTTTTCTTTCTTTCTTTTTGGCAGTACTTTGGGGCTGAACCCAGAGCCTCACACATGCTGTGCAAGTGCTAGACCACAGAGCTATACCCCAGCTCATTTTTTATTTTTATTTTGAGACAGGGTCTTACTAAGTTCTGCAGCTTGCCTCTGGCCTCAAACCTGAAATCCTCCTGCCACTGTCTCCCACATCACTAGGACTACAGGAGTGCACCACCTCATTCAGCTCATGATCAGTGTCTTATGGTGTCACTGGTGTTGCACCAAATACAGACTTTCTTCCCCAAGTGGTCATTACAAATGACTTTGATCATTCTGACTGGAGCTCAAATCTCTTCAGATGTGCCTCAACCTCCTCATGCCACCACTGAGTCCAGGCTAAGGCCAGGCTGGGAACAAAAGCCTCTGGGGACTTTTATAAGAGAACAAATCCTGTTCCCAAAGATTCCACCCTTATAAACTAATCATCCCCCAAAGACTGCCGTCTCAGGTGATTGGGTTTCCTTATAAAATGGTAGGGGAAGACAAATATTCAGACCATAGTGTGTCATTCCCGGCCTCTCAAATTCATGTTTGTTTTAGTGTTTTTGTTTCCTTGAGATAATAAATATTTCCAGGAGGTTAAGCTATTGTACAGAGGCTGAGGAGGGGGCAGGAAGTGGAGCCAATGCTGCAGACAAGCCCTGGCTCCCTCTTCTAGGGAAAGCCAGTCTGGGCCCCTTGCTATCTTTGTGCTATGTGTCAAATGCTCCCTCACTCCGCTTTCCCATCCCAGGGCTGCACAAGTTGCCCCTCTCTGGAAGATGATGCAATGTGTACCCACCATGGCTCTGAGCCCCCAAGTGGCATTGACTTGTGGTGAGGGTTGGAGGCCCTGGTCAAAGCCAGACTTGAATCCTTATTTCTGTGTCATCCCAGGGAAGAAACATGAGAGTCAAGTCATTTAGGAAGGCCCAGTTAAGAGATGCAGTCCCAGGACAGCTGCATGTTCAGAACCAGCTTTTCATCAGTATGGAGAAGTCCAAACCCTGTGTTCTCCAGGCATTCCGCTCCTCATAGCATTTGTATAGGGGTTCAAGACACTGCTGCTTTTTGTGCTTGCTTAGCTTGGTTGAGTTGGAGACCTTCGAGAAGCCTGGGGGCAAGCTTCACATGCATTCTAATTTAATATGCTTAACAGGAAAGCAAGAACAGTCTCTAACTCAGAAATAAGAGGCAAGACTCAGATGTCACAAGAAGTGATCGTGTGCACTTGAAAGCACACTGGTGAAATTCAAGAGGAAATGAAGTGTCCAGCCTTAGAAGTATATAATTACCAGTCAAATGAACCTTTGGTGGAGAAATCACAGATATTTAAAAATAATAGAATTAATAACAATAATAATTATAGCTTCTGTTTTCAAATATCAAGTACTACGAATACAGTAGCTGAATTTTAACTGCCATACAACATTGAGAGTTTAACATTAATGATGCATTCATTTTGGTAAGAAATACTTATTACTGTTCTGTAAACATTATTAAATGACAAGCATTATAATGGACAATTTAGATGTGTTTTATTATTTATTATTTACCACACCCCTTCCAGGTAGATATTATTTATCTCCATTTCACCAAGGAAGAAATGGAGACTCTGAGAAATAGGATTACTTGTCCAAATGCACATGATAGTAATTTTCAAAGCCAAATGTTTGATCTTTCTCCAGCGTATGTAGCCCATAGTACACCATTATGCCCTCCATTAACAAGTGTTTGTCTATCTGATTTTGTTTATTATTCTTTCTGCTTTTGAGCATTCAGATTTTCAAACATTTCTACTTCCTTTGTAACTTCATTCCTCAGGGTCATTAGTTCATCTGACTATTGGGGAACTCAAGATCATCTGCACAAGTTAACATACTACAGATTCTCAATTTGCACGCTCTGCAATGTTTTCCCTTATTCATTGAGCTATTAGTCTTCTAGATAAATCTAATCATATCTCCTTAATCAGCAAAGTTATCTAAATAACCATTAAATATGATTTTCTAGAAAAAAGATGTGTTAATTCAATTACTTTTCCACATATTGAGATATTTATTTTTCATAGTTCTTTCCATTAACTTCTGTACATGAACATCATTGTTCCCTATTCATTTCATTTCTATTGCTTAGCATGTCAGCAACAACAACAAAAGCTGAAAATATGGTACAATATATGTGAGAAGTCTCGGGAAAGTGACTTCAATCATTGCTATATACCAAGAAGTTCGTTTTAAAGATTTAACACGATAGGATCAGAAGGTACAGGTGAAGTGATTACCTCATTTGGGATTATCTGGTGAGAACCATAGACTATTTTGTAGCACCCTCTTATTCTGTAATCTTTAATGGCAAAATCTTGTTTATCAAGAACAGCTCTGTGAGCAGCTGCAAGTAATTTGCCTTTATTGATTTTATTGCTAAGTCTGACTGACTGCTTCACCCTGGCTCCAAACTGCTATGTCAGGGCCACACCTCCTCTCTTGAGCACTTCCTATCTATGGAACTAGAAGTTATTTGCCACCTCGATTATCTAAAAGAAGAAAAAAAGTAGTAATTAATTACTTACCTCCATTATAAGAGATATTATTCACTGCAGTTGCAACAGGTAAGAGAGTATAGAACGTTAGCATTATGGAGTCTTGAATTTAAACTTGAAAAATGACAAAAATTAATAAACAAAACAAAGAAAAAAGGAGAGACTATAGATTAAAACAGATTAAAAATTTATATTAACTAATTCCACTGGAAATATTTATTTAGATCTTGATTTCAAAACAAATTTAAAAAATGAGACAAGCAGGAATATTTGAACATTGCTTTGATATTTAACAATATTAAGGAATAATGTTTAGGGCTTTTAGTTGTGAGAATGCACAATTTATAATTAAAAATAACAAGTATGTTATTTTTAAGAGGATCCTAATCTTTGAGAGGTGTATTTTGAAATACTTATATTTTAAGTGATAGGATGACAGCTATTTGTTTCATAAAAAATTATTGTTGGTAAGAGAAAGGTTAGGCGTTTGCTAAAGAACCATGAAGTCATTCGTTACATTTATAGTTTCTCTGTCTTAAATATGGTTTAAACTTTCAATAATAAAAATGTTGCTAAGAAAAAGTCAGAGATGGTCGTTTTGCAGTTAATTTAGTAAAAATATAAAAATATAAAATACCAATGATCAAAAATACTAATGATCAAAATATAAAAATATAAAAATGCTAATGATCAAAGTTGATATCCCCTCTGAATACTTAAGTATGTGCTATCCTTAGTAGTTCACATAAATCATCACATTTAATCCTTATAACAACCCTGTGTCATATATATCAATGTACTCATTTTGCAAATGATGAAATTATAGCTAAAAGATATTAGTTTGTCTAGAGTTGTTTACCTAGTATATGGTAAAGCTGAAATTCTATACTGTCCTCTTCAGCTGTTAAAATTCATGTTGGTGGTCTTGTATCACTATTTGGACACCCCTCCATTTTATCTCTATTTTATAAACAATATAGGATTGACCTGAGATTGTCAAGGAGTTGTTTTATGAACCAGTCCCAATAAGATACCTTGGGTAATAATGGAAACTTCATTTTCAAAATGCATAGGAGTTACATCTCACGTTTGCCTGTTTTCAGGGAGCTTATTTGTTTATTTTGTTTTATTAGTTTTGTTTTTTGAGACAGGATCTTGCTATGTATATCAAGCTAACCTCAAGGTCAAAATCTTCTTGCCTCTACCTCTAGAGTGCTGGGATTACAAAGCTCAGTTTTTCATTTTTAAAGGATTTGTGTGTGTGTGTATGTTTGTGTGTGTGTGTGTGAAAATTTACTACTGAAAAGGTTTTATAAGTGTTGTCAGTTCTTATTAATGATAACTTTTTTCCCCAGTACTGATAGCTTAACCCAGGGCTTTGCACATGCTAGGCAAGTACAGGACCACATTTTTATTTAGTTTGAGACAGACCCTCACTAAACTATGTAGGATTCCTCTGACCTTGGACTTGTAATATTCCTGTCTCAGCCTCCCAAGTCACTAGAATACAGGTGTGAATCATGGTGCCAAGAGAATGATTATATTTTCTGATATGATCTGATGAAATTGTTTGTAGTTGACAATTTCTTAGTGGAAACAAACAAAAAATGTTATTAACTATTAAATTACTTTCATAATAAATGCTACCTTATCTACATAGAATAGTAAACCATTATGGACATCAGTTTCCTCATCTGAGCAAGACAGAGTCAATTTTTAGAAGAGTTAATAATATGCAATGCTGTTCTAAGGATAAAAATGATCTCCTTAATACTTTTCAGACTTTGCAAACACATACTACATTAAGGCTTCAACTGATATATTTTCATCTGAAATGTTGGGTTGTGTGTAATTCATATATTCATACCTGTGCTTTCCTTCAAGGCTGTACTCAGATGCTCTTTAATCAGACAGGACAAACTTCACTGGTCTATTTAAAAGTATTGCATCTTGAATCCAGGATAAAGGTGGTGCAACAAAATCTGCCTGCCAGTAATTCCATGGATGAATTGTGACAGGGTAACAATGGAGAGACTCTAATCTGAGGACAGAAAGAGAAGAAGTACTTTAGAAAACACAATAAAGGTCTTAGGACAACTGAACACATATAGAAAAAGAAAGATTTCACAGAGGAAAGAAGAAAACAACCCAAGGAGAGTCTAGCCATACAGGGAAAAGAAGAGCTGCACTTTCCCCATGAAGTCAGATCCAGAGTCTGGGTGAAAAGATCCTCAAAGGCTAAACACATGATAACCCCACAGCTCTCACAAGCCTTAAACTCAGGTAGAAGATCTGTGATAAAAGTGACCCCTCCAGTGTGAAAGGCTAGCATCAAAGAAGAAATCCATTTTAGCATTCTCCAAGCTCATAGCAATGCAGCAAGGCACCTCCTACAGAGGGAACCTATTATCTGAAACTGAGCTAACTGGAGGTCTGATTTAAGGAGCAAATATAGGCAAGGAGCCAGGAGACACTCTGCCACAGCCTCTGGGACACACTCTTGGTGGTGGTGGGGAACCTGATGGGAATGTGCTGAGAAGATTGGGAAGCTGGTGGTGAAGACTACAGGGCTGGTAGTCAATGAATCAGCAGAGTTTTCATCCTTCAGAACAGTTGCTCTGCCCTCAGAAGAGCCTCTCTCTCAACCAGTTTTCTATTGGTGGACTGAAATACTAACACTTAGGTCCATGGAGCACTGGATACCCAAAGCCTCCCCCCCATCCTATAGGAATTGCCACTGTAATATATGGCTTACAGATGACAAGTAGAGAACACTGATACTTAGGTCCAGTGGGTACTGATTCCCAACCCCTCTGTTGTGGCTTAAATCTAAAAGTCCCCAAAGGTCATATGTTTGAATGCTTGGTCCTCAGCTGATGGAGCTGTTTTGAGATACCATAGAACTTTGGGAGATGGTAGCAGGGCTTAGTGTCCCATTCCACTAATCCCCGTGTCTCAGAAGGCTGCAGGGTTTGACGTCAGAGGTAGCCTGCATAAATTAGCAAGATCCTGACTCAAATTAAAAAATTAAAAATGGACTTGGAGTGCAGCCCAGTGGTGGAGTACTTGCAAAATATATAGCAAGCCCTGGGTTCAACCCCCAAGTATCAGCAAAAATAAATCTTTGGGAGATGGGATCTAGGGACCTAGCTGGTGGAAGTAAGTTACTGGTAGGGGTGAGCATTTGAAAGTTTTACCCCATCCTCTCATTTTGGGAAGCTCTCTCTGCTTTTTGATACTATCATGTGAAGTCATTCATCCCAGACCTTGTTGCCAGCTATTCTGCCATGCTTCCCTGCTACAAAGGACTGAGATCCTCCAAACTGTGTGAGCCAAAATAAACCTGTCCTCTCATAAGATATTTTGGTCAGCAATGATACAAACTAATGCACATACACACAAAAAATTGATATCAAAGAGACAGGTCATTACTGTGTGGAAATCTGATCATGTGGTTCCTAGGCCATTGTAACTTATTTATAGGAGGAATTTGGAAGAATCTAGAGGTATCAGGTAGAGAAGCCTTTGAATGCTATCAGCAGAGGTTGAGAGGAATTTCTGGTGAGAGTTCAGAAGACCAGAAGGCCAACAAGAATGTGGACAATAAAGATAGGGCTCATGGGATCACACAGGGAAATAAAGATATTATTGGAAATTGGACTACAGGGTATCGGCATTACATTCTGAAAACAATTGTCTGAAGATTTCCCATTGCCTAAATATTTGAGGGAGGTGTAGAAAATATCAGGACTGAATGATACTGAGACTGTATGTGCTTATTACTGGATGCTGTAAGCCAGATTTATGATGAAAAAGAGATGCAAAAGCAGAGCAGAAAGATTTGAAAAATGTTCAGTCTGGACAGAAAGACCATGTGTTTAAAGTTGTGGACGAGTCAAGTTCAGGCAAAGAAGTGAGAATTGTTCAAGAGATAAATGTCATTAAAGAGAAGCCAAACACTTTGCACTGGAATGACAGGATGACTTGAGAGCAAAGCAAGAGTTGGCCAGATCCCTTCCATCTAAACTCCGGGGTGTGAAACTGCAAGCCCATTTAAAATACTTTCATTAAAAAGAGAGTGTCTGAAAAGCCACTCTCTGGGACATCCTGCCAGAAAAGGGCAGCATAGAGATTTCCCCCCCAAGTTCATCTACCCAGACACACAAAGCTATACTTTATGGGTCCTATCCTTTAATAAGGCCCAACCTCCAGAAATGGCAGCAGATCTTGGCATAATCCATGTGGTACTGGTTTTGCAGGCATGTAGACTGCAAGAGTTAAGGGGAAATGAAGGATGCTACCTAAATTCTGTAGAATAGCTTGTGAGGCCAGGGAATGTCTATCAGGGTCAGGTTCCCTGTGGAGAGCTGCTGAAAGATTCAAGCAAGGAGCCTAAGCTGCAAAGAAGCCCCTGTAATGTTGGAGATGCCAGCAACATTAAACATTTGCTAAGGAAAGCTAGTAGCAATGAGTGGAGCTGACCTAAGAGGCCCATGTGTGCTTTAACCATAGAAACAGATCTGCCCAAACTTGTTCAAACCTGGTTACCAGATGACAAATATGGGGTTACAGGATTTGTTTGTCTTGCCGTGTATCAGTATTGCTTTGCCCCAATCTTTCCCTAACCCCCATTCCTTTCTTTTGAAATAGGAATGCTTACTTTGTGCCACTGTATGGTAGAAGTATGTAACAAATATGCAATTTTTCAGGATCTCACAACTGAGAGATTGTTTGAGTGTCAGTAGAAATTTTGGATTAGCAATATTTGGACTGATAAGACTTTGGAAACTCTTAAGGTTAGTTTGAATACACTTTTCATAATAAGGCCATGAACCTTGCAGGCCAAGGATGCAGTGTTATAGTTTGAATGTAAAAAGCTTCCCAAATGTCATGTGTTTGAATGCTTGCTCCCCAACTGGTGGCACAGTTTAGAGAAGCTATGGATCTTTGGAGAGTGAAACCTAGCTGGTATAAGTACATCACTGGGAGTGGGCATTTGAACGTTTTACCTGGGTTTCTGGTTCCAACAAGTTCTCCCTGCTTCCTGATGTCATAATATGAAGTTACCTGCCACAGGCCATACTTCCAGTTGCTCTACCATACCTCTTTGCCACTATTGATGGAAAACCTCTAAAACATGGGCCCAAATAAATCTTGATCCCCATAAGAATTTTATTTTGGGTATTTTGCCACAGAAATGAGACAAGCTAACAAACACAGAAACCCACAACTATCCTGCAGGGCATTTACAAATATGCTGGATCTGACATCACAGAGACTTGCCCTTTAGTATGGATCTCAGTGCTCTGTTTCCTCTTTTTCCTTCCCCAAATTTCCTGAGACCACAAAATTAAACTGACTACTGTCTCCACTTGAAAATAAATGAACGCCAATCAAAATTACTATATGGAACAAAGCTATCTTTCAAAATCTAGGGAGAAATAAGTATCTTATGAGATAAGCACAAACTAAAACAATTCATGACTACTGAGCCAGTTTTGCCAAAGATACTTAAAGAAATCCTACACATAAAGGAAGAAAAAGCCACAAATATGAAAACTTAGGAAAGAACAAATTGCAAGAGAGAACTACATAAAAATTTGAGAGCTAAGAAAGAAAGAACAATGTCCAACTTATTAAACAAGCAAGCCCCTAATATGTATATGGAAGAAAGAAAAGAATAATCAACATCCAAACCAACCAGGAAAGCAATCAACAAAAATACAGGAACTATCAAATTTCTCTCAAAAATAACTTTAAATGTAAGCAGTCTTAACTTTTCCATTAAAAGGTACAGTCCATGAATCATAAATTGTTGTCAAGGACACACGCAGCCTAAAAATGAAAGGGAGGAAAATCATATACCAAGCATGAGGAAGCCAAAGGAAATAAACGAAAAATGAAAACAGTAATAAAGGGTGATGTTGCCACAATGATATCTGACAAAGTAAGCTTCAGTCAAAAATTAATCAGAAGAGATAAAGAAGGTCATTACATATTAATAAAGGGAAAATCCATCAAGAAGATATAATAATTATAAACACATATGCATCATATATTGTAATGTTCAATTTTATAAAACATATCCTATACACAAATGGACAGACAGATCCAGGACAATAAGAGTGGGTGAATTCAGTGTCCCATTCCCAACAATAGATAGATCATCCAGACAAGAAATCAACAAAGAAACTTCAGAGTTAAACTGCATCATATATCAAATAGACCTAATAAATATCTACAGAATATTCCAGCCAATAGCTATGGAATAAACATTCTTCTCAGCAGCTCACAGAACTTACTCTAAAATGAAACATATTTAGGCCATAAATCAAGTCTTAAAAAATACAAAAGATTGAAATTATTCCTTGTAACTTATCAGATCATAAAAGAATAAAACTAAAAATCAATAGCAAGAGAAATAATAGAAATTATGCATATACATGGTATTTGAGTAACACAATCTCAAATGATCAATGGGTGATTGAAGAAATCATAAAGGAAACTAAAAAATTCCTAGAATCAAAAGAAAATGAAAACACAACCTATAAGAAACTTTGGGACACAACAAAGGCAGTTCTAAGAGGTAAGTTCAGAGCTATGAGAGCTTACATTAAAAATAAAAACAAACAAACAAAAATCAGAGAAAGCTTAAATAATAATGCACTTGAAGTCCTTAGAGAAGGAATGAACCATACCCAAAATTAGTAGATAGAAGGACATAATAAAGATCAGGTAGAAATTAATGAAATGGAGACTGATAAGATAATCAAAAAATGAATGAAAGTAAGAGTTAACTCATCAGAAAGATAAACAAGATCAACAAATTTTTAGCCAAGCTAATCTAAAGAAATAGAATGTCCAAATTAATAAATTAAAGATGAAAAAGGGAACATTACAACACATACCAATGAAACCCATTAAGATCATTAACAAATATTATAAAATTTATATTCTAAAATGGGGCTGGGATTTAGCTCAGTGGGTAGAGCGCTGCGCTGCAGTCTCTGAGGTCCCGAGTTCAATTCCCAGCACCACAAAAATGGGAGAAGGGCCTGGCAATCCACTCCCAAGGTAATCCCGAAACAGACAGCCATTGAAAACCCTATGAGGGTCGCTATGAGTCAGATACTGACTCGACGGCATCTAACAACAACAACAACAACAACAACAACAACAACAACAACAACATATTCTAAAACACTGGAAAATTTAGAAGAAATTGATAAATTCCCATGCACATGTGACATCAAAATTAAGTCAAGAGTACTTAGACAACTTAAATAGTCCTATAATGAGTGAGGGCTGGGATTTAGCTCAGTGGGTAGAGCACTGCGCTAGTCTCTGATGTCCTGAGTTCAATTCCCAGCACCACGAAAATGGAAGAAGGACCTGGCAATCCACTTCCAAGGCAATCCCGAAACGGTCAGCCATTGAAAACCCTATGAGGGTGGCTATGAGTTGGATACCGACTTGACAGCACCTAACAACAACAACAACAACAACATAATGAGCGAGGATATTGAAGATGTTGTAAATAGTATCACCACAAAAACCCCAGACAGAAGAGTTTCACTTCTAAATTCTACCAGCCCTTTAAAGAATTATCACCCATGCCTCTCAAACTATTCCATAAAGTATAAGGTGAATATAAAGTGAAGGAATACTCTCAAATTAATTCTAAGAAGCCTGTAACATCTTAATACAGAAACTAGATAACAACAGAACCAAAAAAGTGAAACTAGGCCAACTTTAATGATGAATATAGATGCAAACATTCTCAGTAAAAAAACTTGTAAGTAAAATTAAAAACACATGAAGATCATATGCCATGAATAAGTTAGTTTCATTCCAGGGATGCAAGGATGGTTCAACATATACAAATCAATAAATGTTAAAAACACATAAATAAATTCAGACAGAAATCACATGATCATCTCAATAGAAACAGAAAATGTCTTTGACAAAATTCAGCATACGCTCATGACAAAAGTCCCTAAGAAACTAGGAATAGAAGGAGAATATCTCAATATAACAAGGGCTATATATTATAAACCAATAGCAAACATTATACTAAATGAGGAAAAACTGAAAGTATTTCCTCTAAAATCAAGAACAAGGCAATATCCACTCTCTCCCCTCTCAGGTAACATATGATTAAAGTCTTAGCCAGAGCAATTAAGAGAAATAAGAAAAGATACCAATGTGGAAGGAAGAATTCAAATTAAGCCTGTTTGTGGATTAAAAATGTCACATGTTTGTCAACTTGTTGTGCCCTAGGGGCTGGCATATTGCTGTGATACTGAAAGGTATATCACTGGTATCTCAAATGCCGGCAGGGCCACCCATGGTGGATAGGTTTCAGCTGAGCTTCCGGACTAAAGAAGACTAGGGAGAAGGACCTGGCAGCCCATTCCTGAAACCATTAGCCATTGAAAACTCAAAGGGTAGCAGAGAAGTACTGTCAAATATAGTGCCATAAAATGAGCTCCATAGGCTGAAAAGTACACTTCTAAGTAGAGTCAACCTTAATGATGGAAATGGAGTAAAGCCCCTGGGACCTCTGTTTACTGATATGTTGTTGTTGTTAGGTGCCGTCGAGTCAATATGCGACTCATAGCGACCCTCTGTAAAACAGGGGAAACACTATTATCAGTGCTTCTCTCCTGTTCATAGTGTTTTCAATGGCAGATTGATTTTTGGGAGGGGGTTGCCAGGTCCCTTCTCCCAAGCCTACAGCTTCTGGTGTTCCAGGCGGTCTCCCATCCAGGTACTAATGAGGCCCGACCCTGTTTAGCTTCCGAGATCTGACAGGATCGGATGCCACAGGCTACACCTGCAGGCGTTTACTGATATGGCACACCTCAGAATGAGAAGAAACATAGTATCTGCAATAATAGACTCAAACTTAAAAAGATCATGTGCATGACACTGTGTTGGGTAGTGTTTCATGTTTCATTCTATTGTTTATAGGATAGCTATGAGTTGAACCCATCTGGATAGCAACTAACAACAACAATAGAGTTTTTTTTTTCCCCAGTACTTGGGAGTTGAACCCAGAACCTTGTACATACATTGCAAGTGCTCTACTACTGAATTGTACCACTGTTTTTTTTTTTTTATTTGTTTTGTTTTTTAAATTTTGAATGCGAGTCTAACTAAATTATTCTGGCTGTGTCTGGCCTTGAATTCAAAATCTTTCTGGATGCCTCCTTCTTAGTGGCTGGGATTACAGGCATGTGGCACCATGACTGGATAACTAGAATACTCTTTTATCTGAAAATACATTCAGCAAAATATAAGGATAGAAAATCAGCATTCAAAAAATCAGTAGCATTTCTATATGCCAATAACAAACATGCTGAGAAAGAAATCAAGGAAACAACCCCATTTACAATGGCCTCAAAAAAATAATAGGAATTACCATAACCAAGGAGGTAAAATGCACCTACAATGAAAACTTAAAAACACTGAAGAAAAGCAATTAAAGAAGACTCCAGAGAATGGAAGGAACTCCATGCTTGTGTTGGCAAAAATAATATTGTAAAAATAGCTATGCTACTGAAAGTGATGTACAGATTCAGCACAATGCCAGTCAAAATTCCAGTACATTCTTCACATAAATAGAAATCAACCTATAAAATTCACATGGAATCACAAAAGATCTTAAATAGTCAAGGTTATCCTTACTAGAAAGAGCAATGCAGGAGGCTTCACAATGCCTGACATCAAATGATATTTTAGAACCTTAGTAACAAAAACAGCATAATAAACATGGACAAATAGACCAATGGACTAGAAAGAGAGGACCCAGAAATAAACTCATGTACCTACAGCTACCTAACTTTTAAGAAGGTACAAAACATACATTGCAGAAAAGAAAGCCTCATCAACAAATGATATGGGGAGAACTGGATATCTACATGCAGAAGAAAGAAACTATACCCTTAACTCTCACCTTGTGTAGAAATCAATTCAAAATAGATTAAAGAGCTCAATATAAAACCTGAAACTCTGAAATTGATAGAGGAAAACACAGGGGAAACACTACAAGATATAGGCATAGGCAAGAACTTTCTAGAAATGACTCCAAAAGCCCAGGAAATAGTATCAAAATTTGACAAATTGGATTACATGAAATTGAAAAGCTTCTTCACAACAAAAGGAACAATTAATAAAGACGGAACCTACAGAATGGAGAATATCTATATCACATATACATCTGACAGGAGGCCAATATCCACAAAATATAAAGAATTCAAAAAAGTTGAAAAGCAAAAGCCCAAATAACCCAATCAACACACAGGCTAATGATTTGGACAGATTGTTCTCAAAAGAAGAAATTCAAATTGCCAACAATATATAAAAAATGTTCAACATCCTCAGTCATTAGGGAAATGCAAATTAAAACTATATTGAGATTACATCCCACTGTAGTCAGAATGGCTAGCATCAACAAAACAACAGCAAAAGCTGGCAAGGATGTAGGGAAAAAGAAACACACACTAATTGTAGGAAAGTAAACTTGTACAGAAATCTTGGAGATCAGTATGGAAGTTCCTCAGAAAACTAAACATAGACTATTATGTTCCAGCCATACCACTCCTGAACATATGCCCCCAGGAATTCAAATCCAAATACTACAGAGATACCTGCACAATGTTCATAGTGTCACATAGCCAAGATATGGAATCCATCTAGATCTCCATCAACAGACAAATGGATAAAGAAACTGTGATACACACACACACACATACACAAACATATACATACACAATAGAGTTTTACTCAGCCAAATAGAAAACAAAATTATGCCATTTGCAGGAAAATGGATGGAACAAGAATTCATCTAAGCAAAATAATTCAGTCTCAGAAAAAGAATGCTGCCCATTGTCTCTCATTTGCATAATGCAGATTTTAAGTATTGTTAGGTGCTGTTGAGTCAGGTCTGACTCACAGCAACCCCATGTACCACAGAACAAAACACTCCATGACACTGTGCCGTGCCTGGCACTATGTCAGTGTTTCTCTGCTATTCATGGGGTTTTCAATGGCTGATTGTTTCAGGATTGCTTTGGGAGTAAATGGCCATACCCTTCTTCCATTTCTGGGATGCTGGAGATTGAACCCAGGGCCTTAGACAAGGCACAGCAGCATTCTACCAACTGAGCCAAATCCCAGCCCCTATTTTAAAAGTGTGTGTGTGTGCGCTGTGTGAATTTAAATTATAAGGAAGTCTATTTGGAAAGAAGAGAGAAAAAGTGGGTGGAGGTGGGAGAATTAAGAGGTGGTAATGAAAGGGTGAATAAGAGTAAAGTACATAACACTATTTTATGAAAACTCCACAGTGAAACTCATTATATTGTACACTAATTTCAAAAATGTACAACATCTTCTCACTGTTTCCTTATAGTGTTTATTTTTGTTTATTTTTATATTTGTTATCAGCAGTAACACATGTCAGAGTAAAAATTTCACTGGAAAAAACTGTACGAGCAATGAAGAGTTTATTCAACACTTTTGCAGTAGGGGAGAGAGATCAGATCTCAGTCTGAATTCAACTTTGCTGAAACCAAGTGCAGGAGGTATTAAAGGCTGGTGTAAAGGTAAGAATACAATGGTTTGTTTGCTAATTGGCCTTTTTCAAATTGATGGTAACTTTTAAAAATATCTTTTCATGCCAAAAGATGACTTTACAATTCTGAATAAGAAACCCTATGTGAATGGGAAGGACCTCACAGATTAGGCACCCACTGTTCATAGAAACCTGGAGACAGACTTCCTCTTCTTCATGCTCACATTTCTAAAATGTGGCTCTCAGTTCCTTCAGAAAGACATTCTTGGACTGCAAAACAGGCAAGAGACTTTGAAAAAAAACTTGGAATCTCAAAAAGGCAGATAAATAATTTACCATTGTAAATATTCTAAGTTTTTATGGTCTAATAAAAGAGGAGTCTGGAGCCTAGAATCAGGAAGAAATCTGGCTAAACTAAAGGAAATTGAGGAGAACTTTTCAGCTAATCCTCACATTCAGGGAAAACATTTTGTGACTTTTATTCATGGAGATTGAAGGCAGGGCTCTTTGCATATTATTTATGTGTTTCATTGGTTTTGGCCCTTTTTTTGGAGACCAGGTCTTTCTAAGTTGGGCAGGCTGCTTCTGGACACAAACAAGTGATCTCCATGCTTCAGCCTCTGAGTTGCTGGGATTACAGGCATGTGCCATGATACTCAGTTTGTTGTTGTCCCTCTATGTAAAAACTCTAATATTGAATATTTCTTAAAAAGTTTCATCATTGAAATTTCGCAACACTAAGTCTTGAAAATTTGGAAGAAGGTTATCTCTATATTGTGGAGAAGACAATATAGAATCCTGGATTTACAATGGAAAAGCATAATTTCAATTCCTTTGAAGAAGTGAAGAGTTATCTAATCTTAAATTTGTGGCAAATTTTCCATAAAATTTATCATTCCCATCAGATATAGTTCATATTTTACCTTTTGTGCTTTTGTCATTTCTTGAATGGTTCTCAATATTTTCATTGTCAAGTTTTATTGATTTTATGGTAATTGTTTCCTCTAGGTAACTGGCTTTTCTGTGTTTAAAAACACTCTTCTTTCTACTGCATTTCACACCACAGTTTTTGATATTATGACTACCATATATTTGGTAGTCCTCTTTTCCTATGCCATTTCTTATTTGGGCTTTCTATTTATAACTATAAACAAATTCGAATTTTCACTCAGTATTTGCTTTCATTTGGAAAACCCTTGGCTAGTGAAGCATGCATTTAGATCATTATATGTTTTTAAAAACAATAATAAGGGAGGCAAGGTATATGTGCAAACATTCATTATATTTTACAGAAAGTGTTAGATGCTTTCCTATTTTATTTTTCTTTAATTCTCAACAAGAACTTTCATTGTCTAGATGTCAAAGGATACTTGAGAAATAATTGTTGGAGCTGGAAATAAATCTCTTTCACTAAAGCTGCTGTTTTTTCTGCTGACTCATTGCTTGCTGGTCATAGTCTTAGTAATAGCAACCATTGAATTTAATGGAGTCCACTATGTTACTCAAATATTGTAAGTGATTTTCTGAATCAAGCTGCAGAAAATAATTTACATATATGTAATTATACTTCTGGAAGGTGTTAGGAAATAGAAATTTTAATGTTTAAAGCATATAGATTAGAGAAGTAAATATATTGATTATCTCAATCAAGTATACATAAGCAAGCAGGAAAAAATGCTAACCAGCTATGTGCCATGTTAATTAAGTATTGAACACAAGAAAATTATATGGATGTATTTTCTGTGAAAGTCTTGTATAATAATTTATATCAAGCCCTTTTTGTTGAGTGACCACAGATTTTGTACAGCTGTGAAAACATAGCTTTCCCTAGTTCTTGAAACTGATCTTCCCCTTCTCTATATAAAAAGAAAATAATGTTTCCATCCATGACTATGAGGAATTCATATTTAAGGAACAAGTAGAAGTTAGAATATGACCAACAATTTTAGGTGGTGGGGGGAGCTATTTCCCTTTGATGAACCACAGTTGTAGAGAATACAAGTAGAGGATTTATGTGAAATAGAAAAGAAGTAGGACTCACTGATGAGGATGATGCGCCTAAAGAACCTAAAATTTCAGAAGTCTTGTTTAGAAATCTAGGTATTCCAACATTTTCAGACTTCCCACTACTACTCTGAAACGTTGGTTGAACTTCAGAGATTGGTAATACTTGGGCATGGAAGTTGGTCAGTAGCCTTCTAAGTGAATATTGGCAACCTACTACACCTGGAAAAAGGCCTCAGTGTGAGTGGAGAGGAGAGAGAAATTATATCTATGTATAGTACATACATTAAAAAGGTAGGCTTTTAGTAGATTTATTGAGGTATTATTGATATACAAACACATACTTGATGCATATGCATGATGAGTTTGTAAAAATGCAAACATTCATGACACTGTTACCACGGTTATGATAGGATGTCAAAAGCCTTTCAACAGGTCTTTTTGTTTTTCGCTTTTTTCAGTGGTAATAACATTTAATATAAGATCTATCTTTTTAACAAATTTTGAAGTAAAAAATACATTATGATATTTTTAACTGTAGGCACTGTATTGTATAGCAGATCTCTGGAAATTATTCATCTAGCATAACTGAAACATTATATGTGTTGTTGTTAGGTGCTCTCAAGTCGGTGTCTGACTCATAGTGATCCTAAGTACAACAGGCGAAATACTATTGTTAGTGCTTCTCTGCTATTCACAGTATTTTCAGTAGCTGACTTGTTTTTAGGGGAGCCTGTTGGTGGATCCTTCTTCCAAGCCTACAGCACCTGGTGTTCCCAAGCAGTCTCCCATCCAAGATATCTATTGAACAAAAACTCTTCAACCCCCGAGGCCTGACAACCACTTATATTCTCTATTAGTTTATTTTAGATATGCTACATAAGTAGACTCACATACTATCTGCTCTTCTATGATTGGCTTATTTTACTTACCATAATTTTCTCCAGATCCATGGATGTTTTTAGCAAGTGGCATGATTTTATTTTTAAATACCATATAATATTCCTTTGGACAAATATATTACCTTTTCTTTACCCATTTATATGTGCATAGGTTCTTGAGTTGTTAACCTATCTTGGCTATTGTGCATAATGTTTCAATAAACATAAGAGTTCAGATATCCTTTTAGGATCCTGATTTCTGTTGTTTTGGATATATTCCCAGAAATGGGATTGCTGAAACATATGGCAGCTTTATTTTTAATTTTTTGAGGAACATCTATATTACTTTCTATAATGGGTGCAACTCTTTTTGAAATTTCAATAAAGTTAAAATAAAGATTTATCTTTTAGACACTCTGACATATCCCTTCACAAATATAATGATAGTCTAGCTGTAAAAATCAACTAGCTATGTAGAGACAATTGGGAGAACTAACTGGTATAATTGGGCAAAACTCCAGGATGAATTGTAGCCTTAGAGGAGGGCACAATGTGCCAGTCTAAAACTGTTAGTAATTGTGCTTATCAGAACTTTATACAACAAAAAGTCAACTTTGTACAGTATGTGTTGCTAGTTTAAAAATTGAAATGTTATTCATCTTAATGAAAAAAAATTTGTACTACTTGGGGGCCAAATCCACGGCTTTGCATATACTTTGTAAGTGCTCTACCACTGGCCTGCAGTCCCAGGCCATTTATTTTTATTTGGAGACAGAGTTTAACTAAGTTAAGCAGTCTGTCTCTAGTCTCAAAGTTATAATATTCCTGCCTCAGCCTCCTGCATTGCTGGACTTACAGGCATGAACTCCTGTGCCCAGCTGTGAGAAATTACTTTTAGCATATTTGTGCTAATTAATAAGCTCTTAGTGAAACTATAGTTTCAAGAGAAGCAATTGTAATGTCTACTGCAGACGATGGCCTCATGATTAATATTTTTCAAATGTTGACTAACCATATCTAGAGTGTTGATTCCATGGTACAGTACTTAAAAATAAACCAACGTCCCCTATGACAGGTATGCTAAAATTCATATAAACTTATGCATAAATATCAAATTGCATATGTTAAAAAGTTAAAATGAATTGTAGGCAATCTGAATTGAAATATATTGGCTAGATTATAAGAGTAGGCTGTTCACTTAGAGCCAAGAAATGAAGCAAGAATTCTAATGCCAGAGCTACTACTTTCATTTTCACTATGGGGTTGTAAAGTCTGTTCACATCAATGAGGCATCAGTGCAGGAAGGAGCTGTTCATAGTCACATATTACAAAAGTAGACATTTTCAACTATTCTGCTCCATTAATGGTAATGGTAGAAGAGAATAAATATTAGCCAAAGTGAACCTTTGGTCAAACATCTAGTGTTAAGTAGTAGAAAAAATAGAAATACCTACTTCCTAAATATCATTCAACAATACATATGCAGAAGCTTGTGTTTTCTGCCTCTGTTTCTGAACTGTAAATAGAAGAAGAAACCATCATCTTTATAACCTATAGTATTTTCCGGGATGGTAAGAGATGAGCAAAGTAGTCATTTGATAGTGATGTCCTTGTCAAATAAAGTATAAGTAAGGTAAATTATATCTGTAATACTGGAAGAAATGTTCAGAATTGAAAGTGGTTTAAAATTATGGAAAACACTCTATTTTTGTAAGTCAACAGAGTTAGGCTAAAAATACAGATTTGCTATATACTAATTACGTGATCTACAATAATTGCATGATCTTAGACAAGTTGCTCAACAACATCAATACAATCTGTTCATCCATGAAATGTGGACAGTGATGTCTTCTAATACATCATGTGGAGATTGTTAAAATAATATAGTACATATGTAATTTATTGTGGAGGACCTAATATAGATAACATACTATATTAGTTTTTCTTGCTATTGTTGATATTAGTGATAATGATAGCAGAGGTGGGCATTTTATCAATCTGTTCATTTCTTCCCTTCCTCTCTCTCTCTTTCTTTCTTTCTTTTCTTTCTTTCTTTCTCTTTCCCTTCCTTCCTTCCTTCCTTCCTTCCTTCCTTCCTTCCTTTCTTTCTTTTTTTTTCTAAAACAGAGTCTCACAGTTTAACCAATTTGAGGCTGGTCTCAAATTGGTGATCCTCCTGTCTCAGCCTCACAAGTGCTGGATTATAGATGTGTGCCACTAGGCCTGGCTCATAGATTCCTACTTCTTATACAAAAATGAATTCCCCTGGAAATAATAACAGTTAAAAAGAAATATAGTTCAGCCCAACCATAAACAGAGTCTTTTACAAAAAGTTGAAGTAGAATCAAACCTTGTAAATAAGACAAAATAGCCAGAAACAATAAAGGAGAAGATCATTGATAAATGTGGTTCTTATAATCTAAAGTTTAATGCTGGACAAATATTTCATAAGTCACATCTAAAGATAATCAAAGAAAATTATTTGGAACACAAACTAGGGAAAACAAGCTTCCTTTTTTTTTATTACAAAAGAGTATTTCTATATCAGTAAGAAAGTGACAAAAGTTGCCAAATGCAAAAGAAAAACAGGCAGGGCATGAAGTGGCCATTCACTGTAATATACAAAAACAAAGATAAATTACTTTTAAAATTATGAAAACTTACTCAATTTTATGCATAATTAAATTCAGATTAAACAATTATAAGATGCTATTTTTCAGTTTTCACGTTGGACTAGATCAAAAATATGTGATAATATTCTGTAGGTGAGGATACAAGAAAACAAGGCATTTCATACAGTGTCTGTGAGAGTGGAAATTAGTCAAAAGTTCTTAGTATTGTAAAAATATGAAAATTAAACCACATATACTCACAGGTGTGGAAAATACATCCTGAGAATGTCAGTTACAGACATTGCATATAAAATACATGTAAGTATATATATGTAGGGCATCGCCCTGCTGCTGGACTCACTCCGGCTGTGAGGAAGGACCAGCAGCCAAAGACCCGTCTTCTGGTGAGGGGAAGCTGGGCACCCAGGAGCTGCGCCTCCCGGAAAGGAGGCTTATGCCCACGGCTGCTCTGAGAAGCCTTGAAAAAGGCAGGCTCAGAGGCTTATGCCCATGGAGGCTCCTTCCTTCTTTCTTCCCAGTGCAGATGCCAACTCCAAGTGCTCTGTTCCAACAGCTCTTTATTTCTTCTTTGTCTGTCCTGGTCCATGGAATGTACCCAGACTGCTCCGTGTATCACCCTTATATACTCTTCTGGGGCTTGCCAGGGACCAATCAGAGGCAGTTACCTCATACGGGTTTCAGCCAATCAGAGGGGATATTCAAATTTGGTTTTGTAGAAGTAGGCAATCAGGGGTGGTTCCAGAACGGTCCAATCAGGAGCCGTTCTGGGGTTTGGAAACAGCCAATCAGTGTTGAGGGGCCGGAGGCAAGGGAATAGATGCCAGAGCCATCTTGGGGAGCTCCACGACCCTGAGTTCCAGGATGTAGGGCAAAGGTGACTGCCTGGGGAACAAGCCTTAGTCCTCTAAGGGAGCCTAGATAGGCCCTGGGGCGAACTGCCTCTCCAGGCAGTGCCCTACATATGTACGTTACTACATTTTCTGGGACAGTTTGAGACTGAGAAAAAAGTGGATATCCATTAATTATAAATTGGCTTAATACTTTGTTTCTGTTGTTGGGTGCTCAAATGTGAGATCTAACTCATAATAACCCTATGTACAACAGAACGAATCACTACCTGATACTGTGCCATGTTATGCACTGTTGTGTGCTTCTCTGCTATTCATAGGGTTTTAAATGACTGATTGTTTCAGAATTGTTTCAGGAGTGGGATGCCATGTACTTATCCCACTTGTGTGGTGCTGGGGATTGAACTCAGGGCATAGAAGAGAACACAGCAGCATTCTACCACCTGAACTAAATACAAGCCCCAGGATTCATACCTAGGCATATTCATAGCAATATGCAGCTATTAAAAAGTAGAGTGAAAAGATATGTATGTATATAGACGGGAAAAAGATCTTCAAGATATATTTTAAAGTATTACAATAGATTAGCCATCTGATCAAAAGGAGCATAGCCCTGTGTTTCCTATGCTTCTGTGAGTAAACAAACAGGTTCTGTATACAAACAAACACACACATTTCTTATATAAGCATTGCATATTTTTCAGAGAGTGCATCACAAATCAAATAAATCAATGATAATGATTGTCTTTAATAAGGGAACTTAATGTGATGTTGGATGATGGGAGTATACTGACTTTAGGCAGGATTATATTTGCTTATTCTTTGTTGTTTTTATTTATCATTTTACCATGCTCTTCATGACTGTTTCAATGGAGAAATGCAATAAGTAAAAGAGAATAATAAACAATTTTGAGCAGAAGTTAAATAATGGAGTCCGCACTGCAATTTAAGGATACTGGAACTATTCTTTTTGGCTGTGAATATTCAACCTTTCTCCCTAGCTTTAAAAAGTACTTTTAAATCTTTTGATCTCCTAGGGAAATACAATGTTTTAGAGAAAAGGGATTGGTCTTTGAAGTGCTTCACTCAGTGTACAAGTCACAGTTCTGTTGAAGTTGTGTGATCTCAGAAAAAATTCATTTAATTCATATCCTCACTGCATCCACTTTAGTTATCTAAAATTTTAAAGAAATGTATACATGAAATAAAATGAATTCAATTGTGTAAAGTTCTTAGTAGCTTGTGAAATCCTGAACAATTCTCCATGGTTCTTGGCTATCAAAAGCGTTCAACTCTTATGAAAATGCCTTTGCTTCACAGTTCACATCTTTTTGCCTTTCTCTACCGTGGTGTTAATAATCATGGGCTTCATCAACCCATAAAATCAGCTACTATAGATCTAATTGTTTCCTTTCATGGACACAAGTCAGGAAGAAGAGAAAAGTAAAAGCAATCAACTAACAAAGAAACAAGTCTAGGTTTGTCAATATTTATCAATATTACTTCTTCATTATCATACCAAGAGTCAGAAGGATTTCTTTTCATTCTGAAAGCCTGTCTTTAGTCATTTTTCATTTTAAAATGTAACTTGTGTTATTTTACTTTGCTGAAAATGTCTATTGAACCATTACCTACAGATATTTTTCTACTATCATTTTAGAAACAGGCTTCACAACAAATATAGCTAAATTTTAAAAAGAGCACACAACATTGGAAAGGTAGCAAATACATCGCTGTTGATAGGTGCCATTGAGTTGGTATCTGACTCATAGCAACCCCATGGACAACAGGCAAAAACACTATTGTCAGTGCTTCTCTGCTATTTATAGGGTTTTCAATGGTGGATTGATCTTTGGGTGTGGGTTGCTGGATCTGTCTCCCAAGCCTACAGTATCTGGTGTACTCAGGCGCTTTCCTATCCAAGTATTAACCAAGCCCAACCCTGCTCAGCTTCTGAGATCTGATGGGATTGAACACTCCAGGGATACAGCTGCAGGCAGCAAATACATAGCATGGCCAAATTAGATAGTGAAATGAATCTATGTCTAGCTTCTAAAAGAGATTTCAAACTACCCATAGTTGCATCTATATGAACAGCATCAGGGCTGTGGATTAACAGTTGCCTATGCAAAGAAGATGCAGTAATTTTAAATATCTGAAATCCTTGTATGTATGATTGTACATTTTAATACAGTTAGTTGCAATGCAGTTATCCTTACAGGTAGCAAGATCCATAGAAGTGATAGGAGCTGAACTAAAATCAAGACTGATGTTGAATTCTGAGTATCCCCTAAAGAGTAGCATGGAGAGGATAGAGGTTTAGAAAAATATTTCGGAGGGGACATTAGAATGCTAAAGATGCTTGAATTGAAAACCTTTATATCCCATAGCTAGCCCAATTGTAGCATCCAAAACTTGCCCACACCCTAGTGCCTGAAACTTGTGAATATTAAGTTAAATGTCAAAAGGATGTTGCAATTGTAACTTTAAAATATAAATAGTATACTGGATTATTTTGGTAAAATCAATAACATCAAACATTTAAATACTGTGTTTCTCTGCTTGAGTGAAAGAAAGTTGCTTCAGAAGAGGGTGGCAAGCAAAGGGACTGCAAGCCTGACAAATATATAGGCATCATGTCAGGCTCTGAGATGAACAAATTCATGTAAAACGCCATGTAGGGAAGATAGTAAAGAACACCCCTATCTGACAGTCAACAGTCAGACAGGGACCTTAGTCCTACACCTGCACAGAACTGAGTTGTAACAACAATCTGAATCATCTTTGAAGTGGGTTCTAAGCTTTTACAGGAGAATATAGATAGATGCCACCTGAATTTCATTCCTGTGAGAATCTAAGTAGAAACCCAAAGAAGCCACACTATGTGCAAAATTTTAGCTAACAGAAAATGTGGAATAATAAATGGATGCTGTTTAAATGGCTGGATGTGTTAATATACAGCAACACTAGAACACTACAAAAAACCTAACACAGATTTTCTCATCCCTGGAGACTCTAATCCAGGAAATAAATTAGATGTTTATAGAGAATCCAGAAAATAGGGTAGAAAAAGAGCAAAAATCATTATGAATGTTTAATAAAACAAATACACATTGTCAAAGTTTGTGAAAACCTCTCATGCTCGTTTCCTCCTAGTATTTCATAAATCCTAATGAGCTAAGGTAGAACTGAGGACTTTGATACAAATTGAAATTACGGGGCCACATACCCAAATATAAAGAGGTCATGTTGTGGTTTGTTGCATTTTAGGTTTTCGCTAGTATGGATTCAAGGTGCTCTAACATCATGTTCTGAGAAACATTGTTCTGAATGTCTACTCTCAGGATTTTCAAGCATTATTTCCTTTATTCATTCTGTCTGTCTTTCTGTATGTGTATGTGTGTTGGTATTGTACAACTACAATGGAAGACATTTTATTCAGATTATAGAATAATAAGTGGTGACAGAGTTGCTGCCCTCATGGAGTTTCTACCTAATAAAGAGTTAAGCATTTACACAAATAAATGTATAAACCAGGGAGACAGAAAAATACAGAACAGTATTTAATGTTATTTGGGGGTAGATCACTTGCAGATAAGGTAACAAACAGGTAAACAGAAATTGAATTTGAACTAGAAGTACATCCTTTATGGAAATCATTATGGAGGTTCATTAGAAAACTAAAAACAGAACTACCATGTGATCCATATATATCACTCTTGGGCACATATCCAAAGGAATCCAAGTCATCATACTATAGAGACACTTGCCCTTCTGTGTGCATTGCAACATTGATTGCCACTACAAAGATATGTAGCCAGCCCAGATGTCCATTAGTGGATAAATGGATTTAAAAACTCTGATACATGTAGGAATGTGTGTGTGTGTGTGTAATATATGTATGTATACACACACACATATATATATACATATATATATACACATAATGGAATATCATTCATCAGTAAAGAAGAATAAAATTATGTTACACAGCAAAATGGATGGAACTGGAGATCATCATTTTAAGGTAAATAAACCAGACCAGGAAAGACGAATACCACATGTTCTCACTCATATGTGGTGGCAAGATTTATTGTAAAATGAAAAACAATATATGCATATATATCTATATGTAGGCAAGATGGATAAGTACAAACAGATGTATCTAGAGGGGGGAGTGGAGTAGTGGAGAGATGGAAGCAACATGGAAGAGTAGTGAGAGAAATTTTAACTTAGAATTCTAAATGGAATTTCACCATCCAACTAAGCAGTAAGCATTTTTTTTTGCATGTCTCCTATAGGCAGAACATAGTCTGTCATTGCTAATTGCATGAATATACAAAGAATGTACAGTTTACAAATTTAATTGGATTAATTTTGCCTTTTAAAATTATAAAGATTGTTATTATTTATAGCTACTAATTCTTTCTTATTATTTTTACTTTATCTTGAGTTAGTTTAAATAATTTAAGATTGAAACCCATATTCTGATAATTTAATATTTGATATAATTTGTATGATAATCCCATGAATATAATGAAATTCATTATGTTACATGTGAAATAATAACAATAAACAGAAAAATGAACAAAACAACAGGAAAAAAAAAGAATGGTTCTAATTATACTAGGTATCAATGGAGAGGCAGAGACAATCCAGAAGGAAAGGCATAAGCAAAAGCACACAAGTAGAAAGACACCTCTTTGTTTGTGTCTGTGTTCTGTTTTGAGGTCCTTCACAGCTTGGTAGGACTTCTCAGGAGTAAAGGTGATGTACATTATCATGGTGCTATTGTTTACATGTGTTAAAAATTATAAGAAATTTATTCTTAAATTTATTTTAACTAATTTACATAGTCTTTTATTTGTTCATTTGCCTCTATTGCTATGAAAATTCAGGTTACTTTTCCAATTGGCTTTTTTGTGAAGCCAATCAAAGAGTTCATTTGAGTAACAAATGATGTTGGGCTCCACCATTCAGGTCAGTTTAGAGTTTGGTGACAGTTTGCTCATGGCATGAATCATTGTATATGCCATGTCATAGGAAAATGATTTTTTTAAGCATATCAACAAGAATATTCAGATTGTTACCTATGCTTTCTTTTGCTGTGGACATGTACATGTCTCTTTATTCCAGATTCTCTCCACATTTTGAATGTTGTTATTATTGTTGAGTAGGGATAAGAAAATGTAATTTAAAGTGACCAAATCAAGAGCTTTTTTGCATATACTGGTTTTGAATTTTGAGCAAAATATGAAATGTCATGTATTCAATTGTACTTATTCATTCAATATCATTTAAGCTTATATTGGAAATGCAAAGGTTTGCTGAACTTCAATAGTAGTAAGAAAATTAAGCTAAAAAGCATACATTAAGTTTTCTATAAATTTTGTATAGGCTTGAAATTAGGAAATAATAATCTGATGCAAGAATACTGGTAATTCATAATCCTTTGCTTGCTAGAGAAAAAGCTACTTTCTTGATCGAAAATACATCCACATTTCTTCCAAGCTGAAAAATCCAGTTTGGGCTCTTTTTTTATTTGAGGGAAGAAAAAGGCACCTCATATAATTGACTCTTGTATTCCACTGAAGTGACCACATTTTTTTAATGCTGAAATTCCCTATTTTCTTCTCCTTCACTATGCATTCGTATTACAGGTTTCATTTTCACATATAGTTTGCAAGTAGATTGTATGGAATCTCACTATTTGATTTATATGTAATCACAGCACCATTTGTATCAAATGCCGTTTTATTTTGTAGACTCCTTGATCCTTTCCTCATTTTTGATAGACAATGAAAATGAATTCCATTTAGAATTCCAGTCATTTAACAGTATATCTTTCTTTTTTCATATCATGGCACGTGTGTTTAAGAGTTTTCTAAATGTTTTAGAGTTTAGACGTTATCCTTAATTTACACAATAGATAATCTGCTACTGCTTAATCGTTGCTTCAAATTTTAATCTCTTTTATTCTATTGCTTTAAAAAATTAAACAGTATAAATTTCCTTTTTCTTTGCGTACTATTACACTGATTTGTGCTGAAATATATGTACTACAGCATTTTACATCTAGGGATTTTAGGTTGGTTTGTTTTTCTAGTTTGAAAAATCATTCACCATCCAACCAACTGAGCAAGAAGCATTTTTTTTGCATGTCTCCAATAGGCAGAACACAGTCTGTCACTGCTAATTGTGTGAATATACAAAGAATGTACAGCTTATAAATTTAATTGGATTAATTTTGCCTTTTAAAATTATAAAGATTGTTATTATTTATAGCTACTAATTCTTTCTTATCATTTTTATTTTATCTTGAGTTAGTTTAAATAATTTAAAATTGAAACCCATATTCTGATAATTTAAAGTACATAGATGCTTTATAAAAAAGTTTTAAAGAGCATACGGAGAAATGACTTTAGGAGAAGCTCTATAGCTTCCTCCTTATGCATTCCGTTATCTCCTGAGAAGAAAGTTCCCAAAGCATATTGATTGTTTGGGATTCTGGATTAGATTTTCCTTGCTGTCATTGTATAGGACTGTGAAACCTTTTCCTGTTCCTTAACTACTGTTATGAAATAATGCTGGGTCCAAGGGAAACTTACTAATATTTTAAGTAGATCTATTTAGAATTGAGAATAGAAGATACAATTTATAACACTGATCCCAGAAGGGACATATGTTCAAATTAAAAAATTGATAGGATACATGCTGCTTGGCATGAGGAGAAGTATAGACACAGAATTGGTGATCATTATAAATGAATCAAGTTCACATATCAGACATTTCTGACAGAGTATGGTATATTTCAAATTATTTTCTTACAGCTGATAAAAAATATGGAGACTTTGCCTACTAAAGGTGATACAGATTAAACTGCCAGAAATGAAGTGGAAGAGAGAAAAGAATCTACATCTATATATTATAAATAATATATTTTAAGAGACTAGGATTCTGAATGTCTTTACATTTAAGCCTAAGGACAGACTTTGCTGATTTAATTCAATATCTACTCTTTAGAACTACCTAAAGAGCAAATGATAACCCCATACTCTGATATTTTATTCTCCAATGACAAAATATATAATCTGTAATTGAAGATTTTTATTCTTTGACTTACATTTCTTTCTAGCTGACAAAAGTCATGAAAAGGTGTTGCGACAACTATAACCAACGTAAAAACAAAAAATCTTTGTATAGAAGTTTAGAATATATGAAGTGTTTTTACATATATATTTATTTCTATCAAAAGAATTATGTAAGGAAATTAGAGGATAATGATTATTTTTCAGATTTTGAATTACACATTTCATAAATGGGGTATAACTTTCATAAGTTGCTTCAGGTTTGAGATTAGCAATGGGTAGAGTTGGCGTATACTTTAGACTTTCTGAGACCATTCTAACACCATGTTTTTTCTAGAAAAAGAGAGAAAAAATGAGATTTCTGAGAAACACTAGATAGAACAGTTTGAGAATATAGATTGCTGTATGACCTCATTAAGATTAGTCAAGTATGATTTCACCAAGTCCATGTTGTGGGAAGCAGTCTGTCTCATAGGTTATTTCTGAGTACTTATGTGAAAACAGGATAGCTCTTTTATACTTTCTATAATAATAAATCATTTGCCTTCTGGATTCGTAGAATTAGGATGCATAGTACTCTCTCCCAATATGTCAACTCTTCCTATCAGGGAAGGAGAGCACTCTATCTTTCTTAGGTTTTTAACTATTCTTCAAACTGTAGATTTTTGCCAATTAGTGCTGCCAAAATGGAAAATGAAATTATTTTTTTTTATTTGTACCTCTTCTGTGAAATTTCTAGATCAACAGCCATTATCACTGTTGTTGTTGTTGTTGTTGTTGTTGTTGTTGCTAATGAATGAATGGCCAACTAGAAGACTGATTTTCCCCAGTACAAAACAACAGCCTCAAATCTATGGCTGTATTTGGGAAAAGTTAGTCTGTATCCTCTCTTTTCTCTTAGGACATTTTATTCTCCAAATATTTGCCATTCTTTAAGTGAGGAGGTAGTTGATTTATATCTAATGCTAGATATACAACAACTCAGTTAACTGCCAGAGGCTACAAAGTATGTTCTTTAGGTTGCAGAAATGGGGGACTTGGCTCATGTCATTGCTGTAGTGACCTAAATGACCACTTCAATGGCCTCTGGAGAAGAGAGCTTGCCTGATTCCTTCAAGGGTTTACTTGGCAGGAGGTAATTCTTTCATTCAAAATAGCATGCCCTGTTAATTGTCTATTTCCTGAAAGGATGGTCTATTGTAGAAAGAGTAGGATTCCTCTTAATGTTAAGCTATTCCTTCTAAACTGTATTTGTGTAAAGGGAGCTGGCTATTGGAAATCCATAACAAAAGATTTGGATAAGTTGCCTCTGAGTGTTTGCTATATTCCTTTTGCATATTTAGAAACCATGTACTATCCAATTAAAGAAGTGTATAAAACATGGCCCAAAGACAAATTGTCCATCTCAGGTGGCACACAGCTGATTCAGACCTTATTACTGGGAAAGAAAAGCCCAAGAGAAAAAGAGACCAAGGGGTAGACTACTCAGTAATCTTGTCATGCACCTTCTGCCACACATTCATTAGAACACCAGGTTTTTTAAAGCTGAGCACGTAGATTGTTCCTTGCTGAAAGATATTGGTTGGTGAATGAGAATTGCTTCAGCCTCTGACTGAACTGGCTTAAACAAAGAAAAACTCCAGTAGGCTAAAAACTATTGCAGATAAAACAGAAGTTAGTGGGTTCTACAACATACTCATGATCATTTGTATCATTTTTATTTTATAGTCTCAAAATCTTGGAAATAATTTCTGTGAGTGTTTGTTGCAATTGCTGAACTCTCCAGAGAAGATGTTGTGACCTCTGAAATTAAAAATGGCTGTGTAATGTCTCTTGCACCATTTAGTGCAAATTTGTGTTTAGAATGCTGATTACAAAATGTTTTGTGGTATTTTCTTCTTCTCTGAAAGCTCCTTGTAGTACCAGATAAGATCATCCTATGAACAATTTGCCAGTAATATCTGATTTTTTCTTTGTTTCTCATAACTCTGGGTCTATTTATAAATGAAAATAAAACAAAGATTTATATCATCCAACCCTTCTCTAATTTGCTGGTTACCTCAGCAGTTCCATTACAACAATTTTTTACTTTTCTTCCCATTTAGCTGAGAAAGAATAAAATAAAATTACATTAATTACATAATATTATGCATATAGACACATGCACCACATGTTTTTCAAAATGTATAAATACACATATAATCTAGACTTGATGCAAGTATTTATAATAGCTAATGTAACTGAATCAAAATACCAATAGTAAATTAATGTAGACAAAATTACAGATGCTAGTCAAAAATTTAAAAATTGGTATAGCAGAACAATCACAATGGTTGTCTACAAAGAATCAAGTATAGCTTTCCTGGTGTGTACAGGCACTGACCTCCAGTTGAAGGCACAACTAAGAAAATTACTTCAGGAATTTTTAAGCAAGAATCATCATAAGAAATTGATTTGTCAAATGTCAATAATATTTTGATTAACATTAGATGAAAATCAAAATATTAGTTACCTCAAGTTGTGTGCAGTGTATCAGAGGAGAAAAAAGAAGGTAATGTGGCAGAGGAGAATGAGACTGGAACTTAAACCTGAGTTCCAGTACCTCCCCTGTCACTCCTTGCTATGGGAACACTAGAATGTAATTTACCTACTGTGAATTTGTTTTTGTTTTTCAAATTGAAATGATGCAGATGACATCTTAAATATTAATCTCTCTTGCTCAGTGCCTGAAAACTTTCCATTTAAAAAAAAAGACAAACCATTATTTCACTGAAGCAGTAAAAGACAGAGAATGCACAAATGTCAACACAAGGTAAAGAACTTACTAATGATCAAATTTATGCAGAATGTTGTGGTGCCAAAGTGCATTTTACATTAAATGTTTAGGGATTTGCAGTGACATACAGAGGGGCCAACCAGATCAGATCCTACACAATGGTCTATACAATTATGTTCTCGAAAATTAATGACTCATTCTGAATTACAAATGCTGGAGGGCTGAGATAAAACAGAACAGATCAGCCAGTGCCATCATCCAGAGATGGTAGGATGGTAGAGAAGGTAAGTTGCATTTCTGGTAGATCAGGGAACTGGAGGACAATCAACAATGTCACCTCTTTCACCATCCAAAAATAAAAATATGCCAATTAATGCAACAGCCTTAGAAAAGCACAAGTCTTTCCATGATTAGTCACAAAAATGGATCCAACACATCAATGTTATTAAAAAATAGTAATTGTAGGAAGAGAGCCAAAAGGTATACAGAGAGGAAAATTACATATAAGTAAACGCATTGTCAGAAATTAGAAAAATATTTGAATGATATAGGATGATTTTTCCATGTGAAAGAACACTGACCATAAATATAAAAACCCATGGAAAAGATGGCCTAGAATAGGAGAAGGATATACAAATTGGGAAAACTGTGAACTTGTAAATGTCAAAAGGTGATTGGGGAAAAGCTCCCACCTCAAAGTAATGTTAACCTTAATATTTAAAAAGAGTAAAGTCCCAGGGACCTCCATGTGCTGATGTGACATGATTCAAAATGTAAGGACTACTGTAAATATCCATTAATAATTGGAACATGGAATGTATGCAGTATGAATCTAGGAAAATTAGAAATCATCAGAAGTGACACGGAACACATAAATATCAACATTCTAGGCATCAGTTACCTAAAATGAACTGGTATTGGCCATGTTGAATCAGATAATCACATGGTCTAATCTGCTGGTAATGACAAAGAGTAATGGGTTGCATTCATCATCCAATAAGACATATCAAGATCTCATCTGTAACACAATGCTGCCAGTGATAGAATAATATCCATATGCCTACAAGGAAGGCCAATTAATATAACTATTATTCAAATTTATACACCCACAACTAAGGCCACAAATGAAGAAAAGGAAGATTTTTTCAGATTCTGCAGTCTGAATTTCATCGTACATGCAATCAGGATGCACTGATAATAACTGGTGAATGCAATACAAAAGTTGGAAACAAAAAAGATGTCTCAGCAGTTGCAAAATATAGCTTTAGTGACAGAGATGATGCTATAGATTACATGATAGAATTTTGTCAGAGCAATGACCTTGAATTGGAAACACATTTTTCCACCAACAGAAACAGCAACCATACACATGGAATTCACTAGATAGAACATGCAGGAACAAAATTGACTACATTTGTGGAAAGAGATGATGGGAAACCTCAATATCAAAATCAGAACAAGATGGTATTGATTGTGGATCAGACTATCAACTGCTCATATATAGGCACCAACTGAAACTAAAGAAAATTGGAAGTGTACAAGAGCCAAGGTATGACATTGAGTATATCCCGCCTTAGTATAGAAACCATTTCAAGAACAAATTTGATGCCTTACATACTAATGATCAAACACCCCATGAGTGGCAAGACACCAGAGACATCATCAATGAGGAAAGCAAAAAGTTATTAAAAGGACAGAAGAAAAAGAAAATGCCAAATTATATGTCAAAAGAGACTCTGAAACTTGCCCTTGGACATCAAGCAGCTAAGGTAAAATGAAAACATGATAAAGTTAAAGAACTAAACATAATATTTCAAACAGAAGTTCAAGAAAACAAAATCAAATACTGTAATGACATGTGCAAAGAGCTGGAGATAGAAAACCAAAGGGAAGAACATGCTCTGCTTTTCTCAAGCTTAAAGAATTGAAGCAAAAATTCAAGACTTGAATTGCTTGAGTAGTGATAGTGAAGGATTCTACAGGGAAAATATTAAACAACAAAGGAAATATTAAAATAAGGTGAAAGGAATACTCAGAGTCATAATACCAAAAAGAATTGGTGGATGGCCAAACATTTCAAGAGTTGCATATGATCAGAACCAATGGCACTGAAGGAAAAAGTGGAAACTGCCTTAGGGGAAATGCCAAAATATAAGGCTCTAGGAATTGATGGAATACCAATTGAGATGATTCAACAAACAGATGCAGCACTGGACATGCTCACTTGTTTATGCCCAGAGATTTGGGAAAAAAAGTTCCTGGACAATTGACTGAAAGAGATCCATATTTGTGCCTATTCTCAAGAATGTGGAAATTATCAAACAGTATCACTAATATCTCACACAAGTAAAATTTTGCTAAAGATGACTCAAATGGAACTGTTGTTGTTGTTGTTGTTAGGTGCCGTCGAGTCGAGTCCGACTCATAGCGACCCTATTTACAGCAGATCGAAACACTTGCCGATTCTGTGCCAGGCAAACCATCTTATTTATGTTTAAGCCCATTGTTGCAGACACTGTGTCAATCCATCTGGTGGAGGGTTTTCCTCTTTTGTGTTGACCTGCCACTCTTCCAAACATGATGTCCTTCTCCAGGGATTGTTCTCTCCTGACTACATGTCTGAAATATGTAAGACACAGTTTGGCCATTTTTGCTTCCAAGGAGCACTCTGGTTGTACCTCTTCTAGGACAGATCTGTTGGTTCTTTTGGCAGTCCATGGTATATTCAATAGACGTCTCCAGCACCACAATTC
>VMDO01020097.1:0-38243 GCA_007922755.1 Pedetes capensis | reverse complement strand
TTACAAGAAGGAAAAATCCTATTCAAAGTTCGGATCATAATAAAAGGGGGGGAGATAAGAATGATGTCAATATAAATGGACTAGAAGTCGCATGTAATTGTTCTAACAAGATAAAAACAAAGAGCACTACAGGAAAAGTTTCTGTCTTAAACAGAACTGGAACCCAAGGACATATAGAAAAATAGTACTAAGTAAAAGATAGAGAAGACTTAGATGGGAAACTTAGATGGGATGGGTGGGAGGGGGGATGCATAGGGGAAGGTAAGGGGTAACCTATATGAATAATGTTTATCAAAATGCATATATGAAAATGTCACAATGAAAAGCATGTCAAAATCAATCACATTATGATGTACATTAAAAATTTTTAATAAAAAAAAGAATTCGATTGTGGCCACAATATTTTTCTATATAAGATTATACTTTTGTGTATAAGGTTATAATATTTTGAAACACAAGTTAAATTTAATATGTGAGATAGGGTATATTTCCTTAAAAAGGCAAATTGTGAAGTGAGTCCTTTATTTTTGGATAAAGTCACATCAAGTTCATTTAATTTGAACTAATTTGAACTTTTAATTTTAACCACCAGGGGGCAGGTTATGCTAACTATTTATTTAAAGAAAGCTGAATGTCACAGGATGCAATTTTAAACATAAGTGGAAAATTCCCTGAGAGTTTTACACAGATCCTTTAAGGGTAGAACTGTGGAATTGTTCACAGTATAATTTTCATACCAATTATAATAATTTTAAAAAAACAGATAATTACAGTTTCAAACTATTAAAGTTCTTTTGAAAGTAATTTTTATGACTTATTGGTTTGTTCCTTTTTATTTTTAATAAATATGGTTTTGATTGAATTGAAATCATAGGTTTAGTCAAAGGAAATTGAAAATAATGTTTCCCTCAACATTTTCATGTTTGTACATCAATTCCTTAAGTTATTTCAACTAAAATTTCAAACATCATTGGAAACAATAATCTTTGTAAGAAATAATAATCTTCATAAGAAAAGATTTCAATGTGAAAACTTCAGGAAATACAGATAAGAAGATAAAATTTGGGATATTTTTGAGAGTGCAAACCAGATTTAAATATGTTGGTGGTGCCTGAATTTATTTACACACACACAATTCCACATTGACTGTGTTGTCTATTTCTTTAATATTATCCATGATAAGCCTTGAAAACTTTGTTGGAAGTAAGTGTAAGGTGCATAAACAATATCTTTACTCCTATCCACATTTCTTTTCAGTGTCCAAGCAAAACCTATGATCCACTAATTAAATCCACCAGAGACTTTCCAGATGAGGTCATCAGTTTCATAAAGAGGCACCCAGTGATGTATAAGGCTGTATACCCAGTTGCAGGAGGACCAACCTTTAAGCGAATTAATGTGGATTACAGACTGACACAGATAGTAGTGGATCATGTCGTTGCTGAAGATGGCCAGTACGATGTTATGTTTCTTGGAACAGGTGAGCTCAAACTATATTATGCTTTCTTTCAAAGGAAGTTTTTATTATTGGGGAAAAAAAAAACCTTCAAAGACACTTACTGGTCAATGTCAAGATGGATAATTCTTAGCTAAAGCCTTGACATTACTCAAAATTGTTTAACACATGCTTTTAATTGATAAAAATAAATATCTCCCAACCTATTTGAGATTTCAAAATGTATTGGTATATTTTGGCTGTAATGTACCTACTATAAATTAGGTACTCAATACATGTTTGTTGAATGACTACAGTCTAAAATTATACAAATAAGACAAAGCAATATTTTTGTGCCTTCAAACTTCACCTTTCCTCTTCTCCACAGAACATTTGATAAACTCTACCCAAAGGCTTCCTCACCTGGCTTTGAGAATCACTGTCTCAGTTGGCCTAAAATAGCTTTTAAAACATTCATTAAGCATTACTTTGTAAAGACCATAAATAAAATATGTTGGAGTTTATTTTTCCTGTCCTTGAATTTCAAAGATTAAAGGGAATTTTGTAGACTCTTATTATTGGTGCCTATTTTATGTATTTTTCATTGGCCAACTTAGTAATTATAAAATGATTTAAAAATATATTATTAGCTGGGCACAGTGCACCTGTAATCCCATCATTTGGGAGACTAAGACATGAGGCTCTTGAGTTCAAGCCCTTCCCAGGCTACATAGTAAGTTCCAGGCCAACCTGGGCTACATAGTGAGACTTTGTCTCAAAAACAAAACAAAAAAATAAGAAAAAGAAGAAGGAAAATATTACTTGGTGAATACTACAAACAGTTAAAAGTATTATCTAATAATACTTTTGCAATATGAATTCTGATGGCAGTAAAGATAATATGTACCTTTAAAAGCACCACATCCTAGATAATTTATATAATGTAATGGATTAACCATTTCACAGGGAAGTAGAAATTAAAGAGTTTTTAACAAATGGACATTTTTGTTGGAATTGGTTTCTAAGATCATAAAACAATTCTAGAATTATTGAATTTTTAAATAATACAATGGCTTTGCAGTAGTTCTTGTGTTAACTCAGAGTTTTCATATACCAGTTGTCAAACTTGACTATGTTATAGATCAAAATTCCAAGACCCAGTCCCCAAGACTATAGAGATGGCTATTTAAAAGTTAGAACTTTAAATAATTAGTCCATTATTAATTCTCATGAGTTTGACATTCAATTTGCATTGTCCACCCAAAGCTTATTTCTAGGTCTTTAACTGGTCACTGTCACAAATGTTATTCAGCCACTAGGTGGTACTACATAACTTTTTCTGAAAAAAGTGTAGTGATATTACTGTAGGCAATTTTGACATTAAAAAAACATATATTTAATATTTTCATACCCATGGTCATTGAGAAACAAAATTAAATAATCCAGGTCATTTTGTGCATATAGAAATCTTACTATTTACGTCTCTGTACTCCAACCACACTGCTCAGAAGTTTAAAGAGATCTATTTTAAATAAATTAATTGCAGAATGGGCTTTTTTTCTTCTTTTCTGAAATCTCCTTTAGATTATCTTTCTGTAATAGGATGCCACCTTGTACAACTACAAATTTAGATGATACTCTGAAGACATGGGGTTGGGGTTTAGCTCAGTTGGTAGAGTGCCACTGTGCATTCTCTGAGGCCCTGGGTTCAATCCCCAGCACAAAAAAACCAGGAGAAGGATGTGGCAATCCACCCCGGAAGCAATCCTGAAACAATCAGCCATTGAAAACTTTCTGTAGGGTCACTATGAGTTGGACCAACAACTACACTTAAGATATTTTTTCTAAACCATCAATTTTTGTTTTAGATTATTAAGCTTGTTATTGTCCTTTAAGTTTCAAACTAAAATAATTTTAAACAAAACTTTAGTTTCTGGCCCATTAACAATGATTTTGAAGGTAGAATACATTTAAAAGGGTTACAAACCAGGCATGGTGGTGCAGGCCTGTAATCCCAGCAAATGGGGAGGCAGAAGCAGGAGGATCAAAGTTGGAGATCAGAGGCAGTCTGTGTAATTTAGAGAGACCTTGTCTCAAAAACTGAAAAAAAAAAAAAAAAAAAAAAAAAAAGAGTTACAGAGTCCCCCATGTAGATTGCTTCAATGATTTCTTATCCATGTGTTAACATATTAAAAGGATATATCTTACTTTTTATGATGAATTGGACATAATATTTATTACACAGAGATAGAATTTATCTTAGTGCATTTTTACTTTGTAAATTAAGATTGAAAAGATTTGTTCCACCTCTGTTGTCATTTCAACCAATATTCAAATGAGGCATATTTAATTTTGTTATGAACATACTCTGGATATGTATCTTTTAATACTCTATATGTTCTACCAGCAAAAAGCTGTAACATTTCAGAAAGGCAAAATCATATACTAAGCTTTATTTCTTCAATGCTTTATTTAGACATATTCTTGTACAGCATTTTTAAAAAGTCAGGGGAATAATTTGAAGAATCCTATGAATATGCTTATAACTAAATAGTAAAAGAGAAGCAACAGGATTGTGAGTTGTGTATTTTTTTCAGACATTGGAACTGTCCTGAAAGTTGTCAGCATTTCAAAAGAGAAATGGAATATGGAAGAGGTAGTATTGGAAGAGTTGCAGATATTTAAGGTAACAGTCTAGAGATTCAGAAAAGAGGGTACACTGAGTAGTCCTTGTTATAGGGTGTACTTGTTTAATACATCATCACTTTTCCTAGAGAAGTCTTTGAAATGAGCTTCCTTATTTTTCTTTTCCCTAAGCATTGGAAAAAGTTTTATGAGCAACTAAGAAGGGGACTCACCTTCCTTTATAGAATACCATTGAATTGAGAGCTCCTGGGATCGCCTCTCATTACTGCATTCTCTAAGCATATAGTCAGACAAATTGCCACATTAAATGAAAGCCTGGGGTCTCTTTTACTATCCAGATGCTTTTCTACTTTATATATTTTACTTTACAATTTTTCACCAATTGAATTTGAGAAAACTGGAAGGGTACATAAATCATGTCTCCCTGCTTTTCTGTAAGGAAATTTATTTAAAAAAAAAAAAAAAGAAAAGAAACAAAAAGAAAAGAAAAGAAAAGTTGCATGATAGTTTTCATATATGCTAAATTCCTCTTGTCTAACAAAAGGAATTAGTAGATCTAGGAGAAGAATTTTCCAGGTTTGGAAAATGTCTTTCATTTTAATGATAAATTTGAATTATGACATTCTTTGTAGATACTCAATGAAATTTAATTAAAAATATTTCCTGAAAATACCACTAGAGATAAAATTGTATTTCTTAGAAAAGGTTTTTGAAAATAACATGGGGTTTTTATAACATTTTTTCTTGAGTCAGTTTCCATGTAAACATCTATTGCCTTAGAGGAGAGTAGAGCTCTTCACTCTGAAGGGCTTAATTTAATTAACATGCTGGGTTCCCTAGGATCCTGTTTACATTGTGATGATAATAGTGGTCAAAAAGTTAACAAGAACAAGACCTGCTATCTGGCCTCTACCAAAACAAAATCTTGGGTAGTTCCTAAGGGAAAAGCCAATGTCAAATATGAGGGTGAACCCAGAGGTTTAAATAAAGTCCCTATAACAAACATAAGCACATTAGATCAAGTCTCTTTCAAAGGGTGTTAGACCATGGTCAAGAAGAATTGTTTGAGTTTACTCTTAATGTTAAACAATGACCATGTTTTCTTCTCTGTTCTTCCCTGCCCAACCTTTGGCTTGAGCTGCAACCCAGAGCCCTGTGAATACTCTACAAGTGCTCTACCACTGAACTATTTGCCCAGCTTTCTTTCTTTCTGAAAACAAAAAACAAAACAAAACAAAATGAAAAAACAGCTTTATTGAGATCTAATTTACCTAAAGATGTGCATGACTAATGTATATAAATTAATGAATTTTGCCATTTTTAAAATTAACAACGATAGAAATATTGGCTAGAAATTTCTCATTTAAGACTCTTCTGTTATGAATTTTCTTAAATTTTGACTTCTACTACTATTTGTCAATTGTTAGGCACAGGCTGGGATAAATGAATAAATAAATAGTAGATCATAGATGAAGTTTCTTCAAAATATATTTTTTATTTGGTAGCTTTTATATTCATGCCTCTGATTTTACCTTGCACACACAATAGATCCATATTTTCTATATATATAAACCTGGCCCTAATGAAATTTTTTACATTGATCTTTTGTAGTATTCCATAAACAATGTGGTCACTCACAAGTGACACTATAACTTTTCAAAACTCTGCTAACTTGAACGAGTTTTTGGGTCACTGATGTGCACAGGAGGAGAAAGAGATAATAATCGAATGTTCTTGTCAACACGACTTTGAATTATATGGAAACAGTTAAGATAAGCAGATTTAGAACAAAGAGAAAACTTGTGAGTAACAGGGAGCAAATTTTAGTGTAGATTGATTTCTCATACCATTAGGTAGTTTTTTTCTTTAATAAGACACTTTAAAAATAGCTATTTTCAGCATTTGTATTAAGGCAGAATCACTAAACATTGGAGTACAATAGAAATAAAATAAGATTATTTTATCCCCTCTCTTAACAAGGGTCTGAATACTTAATTCAGTAATCTTTAATATGAAATAAAACAACATAGTGGTTAATAAAAATACTTGTTAATGATTAACTTTACTGATGTTTAACTTCTATTTTCAGCACCCAACAACCATCTTGAATATGGAGTTATCTCTGAAGCAGGTATTTTTTTTAACTTTTGTGTAAAAATTAATCACAAAAGCAGTATTGTGCTTGAGTCAAAGATTAAAGAACCCATTCAAAGTAGACATTGGAAATTAAATTACAAATAATGTAGAAAGTTTTATATTATTTATTTCCATTGCCCTTGATTAGAAGAGGTTGTTTCTGCCTTACCTTGGGAGAATGAAGATAAAGTTCATTAACTGCACAATATACTCTTCCCTTCCTTTGGCTCTTAAAAATTGAGGTGTTTTCTGGTCTCCTGAGGATGGTTTTTTGCCAAGGTCATAAGAAATACATGTAAAATACAAGTCTTAACCATGAAAAAAGGGGTTTTAATTAGGGAATCTATGAATTACAGTATGGATTGTGGTGCCAAACAGACCAATAGTCAATCTTCAACCTAGTACTCAACATCTAACTTTCAGGATCAATTTCTTCAACCACAAAATTAGAAAACCCTCTTATGTTTTGTTATGGCTCTAGAGTGTGTGTGTGTGTGCTGGCAGGGATTGAAGAGCCAGGACCTTCCACATGATAGACAAAAACTGTACCATTGATTCACTCATGCTAAGCAAGTACTCTAAAACAAAGTGGAATAAGTGTGAAGTAAATGGTAGCTAATTATAATAATGACAATTATATATAATGTGATTACACAGTATAATTTGGGATGGTACTACAAATCAGACTTGCATTTCCACTTCTGTGTGCTCCCTCAATATGTGTTCAACATTTAGATATTATAAAAATTGTGAAATATACTTTGCCTAATGTGGCAGAGCAATTACTACACAAAAGTCTAAATAGGTTTCTTCTTCAGATTCTTTCCATTAATTTGTTCATTCATTCAAGGCCTACTACTGTATTTAGAGAGTCCAGAAATGAATGAATGAATGACGTAGTACTAGCTCTAGAAGCTCACATTTGAGCTGAGAGACAAAGAAGCATGCTAACAATTTAAAGTAAAAGTGGAAATACATACTAGAGAGACAGAGAATGGGTAGCTTGAAAGAGAGCCAGAAGGAACAGAGGAACATAGGTAAAGAAGAGATATACAAACTGAGTCATGAAGGTTGTTGTAGTTAACCAGAGAAATAAAAACAAGGGTGGCCTGAAGGAGTTTACACTAAGAAGAAGGGGAGAACATTTGTGAAAATGTAAGAATAAGAGACCACAGCTTTACCTAGTAAGTTTGTATACAGTTACAGCAAGAACATATATAGGTTCAAGAGGGTTTGTTGTTGTTGTTGTTGTTGTCAGGTGTCTGGTTCATAGCAACCCTACGCACAACAAGCAAAACAGTATTGTTAGTTCTTCTCTGCTGTTCATAGGGTTTTCAATGGCTAATTGTTTTTTCAGGAGTGGGTTGCCAGGTCCTTCTCCCAAGCCTACAGCACCTGGTGTTCCCAGGCATACTCCCATCCAAGTACTAACCAGGCTTAGTTTCTAAATTCTGATGGGATCAGCTAGCTGCCACAGTGGTATGGCTGCAGGTTGTCAAGAGGGATAGGAGATTAGAAAAGAATCTAGAAAGGTAAACCAGAGTAAGATTAGATGCATCTTTATGTGTCCTCTCAAGATGTTTAACAACTTATCTTGAGAACAATGAGAGCTATTAATGATTTTAGGCAGGAGGGCGTCATGATAAGATTTTCTTTTTAGAAAGATAAGTCTGGTTTGACAGGGTGGAAGATGGATTGAGGCCTTCCACAGAGGTGGGGGTTACTAGAAAAGAAGCCTGAAGTCAGCAGAAACAGGGCACTTACAAGTAATCAAGGAAAGAAATGATAAGGACCAAAATAAAGGCCATGGCAGTGAAAAGAGAGAGGAGAAAATAGAGTAAATAATTCTGCATGAGATAATGGAAGGGACAGGGTTTCAGATTGAATGTGAGAGAAAGAGGTCTCAAAGACAACTCCCAGATTTCAGTCTTGGGTAATTTGATAAGTGACGCTGCTTCTCACCAAGGCAGGACAGATGGAGTTGATTTAGTGGCATCATTATCTTCACAATTTTGTTGTTTTCAAGATGTGTCTGAGTCCTTGTACCATGAAAAAGATAAACCAATAAGAATAGAAAAGGAAATTCAGCATTTAATTCAAAGAAAGGAGTTGAAAAAGAGACAAATGTCTTGGGCAGAAATAAAGAGGGGGAATAGGAAAAAGTAAGTTTCAAAGAAGGTATAGTCACTTGTCTCAAATGATGTAGAGCACCGAAGTAAAATAGATAGTAAACAATGTTCATTATATTTAATAATCAGAAGGTCATGTGAAAGTTTAGTGGGCAGGAAAGGTATAAGACAGATTTCTGTAGGTTGAGAACATATATGCTAATTATACTAATATCTACCATGGTGCCAAAAAATGTATACATATTTTAAGAAATGTTATCTATGCATTATATTATGAAACAAATTGAATTATGATAGCATTGTGTAGCATGACCTCTTGTAATTCCAGAAGTCAAATGTAACATTTAACTTTTGTTATCAGTATATATTGGGTATTACATTTTTAATACAGTTAATGTGTATACGTTTCTTGGTGCCTTCTGTATTTCTAAGGGATTTTCTTTTTATTTAATGGTTGGAATTATCCAAAAGAGTTGACCATGAGTTCTTTGAAGGCATAGATTGAGGCTTATTCACTTATATTATCCACCCCACCATAACCACTACCACAAACACTAAAATGTGCACATATAGAGAATAGTGCCTTAACTGCAAGACTGACTTTCAAGATGTAATTTTCCATGTTGTATTTTTCAGTATTGTACAGCTTTCATTTGTGACATTGGTTCTATCAAGCCTACTTACTACTTTCTTCATAGTCATACCAAATGTTTAATCTCTCACTTATAATCCATGTTCCTTTAGGATCATTACTTAATTAGCAAATACAATAGTTAAAAGCAGAGGAAAGTTTAATAAATCTCTTTTTGTCATCTCTCATGTAAGGAGCCATGACAGAGGAAAGCCATCAGTTTTGTCTATAGCAATTATGCTTGATATAATCTACCAAAGTATATTTTGTACAATTGAGAGTTTGACATCTCAATGTAGCAGCTGGTTTTCAACCTTCTTAAACTACTGCAATGCTGACCCTAACTTTATAGAACACTGTCCATTTTAGTATCAACATCTTCAAACTAAACCATCCTACCAGCAGTAGAAGTGATTGACTTATTTTACTCTACGTTTTTTTTTTTTTTTTTTTTTTTTTTTTTTTTTTTTTTTTTTTTTTTTTTTTGTTAATAGTGTTGAACACAGGGCCTCGCACTTAAATGCTTTTCAAGTGCTGGACCACTTTGCTCCTCCCCCAACCCCCCCCCCCTTTTTTTTTTTTACTTTTTGAGACAGGGTCTCTCTAAATTAGGCAGACTTCCTCTGGTCTCCAACTTGTGATCCTCCCGCCTCCGCCTCCCGAGCTGCTGGGATTACAGGCGTGCGCCACCACGCCCGGCCTTATTTTACTCTTCTCTACTTTTCTATACAAGTGTTTACAATGGGCAGGACACCCAGAGAACAGATTTAGAGCCATCACATTGTATTTAAGAAAGGAAAGTTCTTAACACTAGTCTGAAAAATGCTTCTAATTCATTTGCTTTGCCCAATTTATAGCAACAATTGTACATTGGTTCCCGAGATGGATTGGTGCAGCTCTCCTTGCACAGATGCGACACTTATGGGAAAGCTTGTGCAGACTGCTGTCTTGCCAGAGACCCCTACTGTGCCTGGGATGGGAATGCATGCTCTCGATATGCACCTACTTCAAAAAGGTAAGAGACACATGGAGTTAGTAGAAAGCTTCCTTTTCTAGGGGATGAATTTCCCACACAAATATCTTGCCTTACAGTTTAAGTTTAAAATAAATTTATAGGAAATTTGGTTTGTGGAAGGAATATTACAATTAAAATACTATTTTGCAGTTTGATATAAAACTAAATTTTGAAGGAAGATAGAGCAAATGTTCTGAAATTCTGAAATGTGGAACTTAAAAAGATGCGTATAAGGTGTTTATATTATTTTCAATTAATTTTTTTATTCACTACTTTCTTTTTTCTATATTCATCCCATCTTATTTCTAAATATGCACATACTCATGCATATTGTTTTTCAAATAATTTATAAATATATATGTTTGTGAAAGTACAAATTATATACAGCACACAATGTATTCCAGAGACTTGGTACAATTTTGTTTTTTCACTAATAACTATAATTTTTTCAATTTCTGTCACTCAGATATATTTCAGCAACAAACTGTTTCCTTGTTATTTGTAGTTCATTGCCTTATGTGCTCTTAGGAGTACTGCTATTTCAAGCCAAGAATCCTCAGCTAGAAATTTATTCTATACACATGTGCAAAAGGAGCACAGAGTTGAGCTGGGCGTGGTGGTGCACATTGATAATCCCAGTTTCTAGGAGGTTGAAGCAGGAGAAATGCCATGAGTTCAAGATTATCCTGGGCTATATAGCTAGACCCTGTCTCAAATATATACATACATACATATATACATATACATATATATATGTATGTATAAAACAAAGTTATATTCATTTCAGCTCTTTCTTGCTTGCTTGTTTGCTTTTCTTTCTTTTTTCTTTTGCAGTACTGGGATATTGAATCCAGAATCTCAAGCATGGGATGCAAAGGCTCCCTCACTGCACCACACTCTCAGCCCTCCTTTATTCATTTTTAAAATTTTGAGACAGAGTCTCACTATAGGAGGCTGCCTCTAGCCTCATACCTGAGATCTTCCTGCCTCAGGTTCAAGAGTCACTATGATTATAGACATGTGCCATGGTACTCTGCCAGCACTATTTTTAATAGCAAAATAACTGGAAAACAAATGTCTATTAACACACCTGATGCTAGCTATATATATTATGATCATTCTTGTATATAGATTATATTAAACATTATTTTCTAAAATATTGTTCTAAGTATATTTTCCCATAGGTAAAATATCAACAAATTTTGTCTAGTGGGTTTTCATTGTTGTTTTGCTTTTTGTTTTGTTTTTAACAAAGAGATAAATATATGTTAGTATTACTACCACTTGTATACTTTGTCTTTTTGAAATTTTACTCATTTGTGAAATTTTAAGTTCTAGAAATCACAGATTGGATGTATGAAACAACAGCAAATATTGCTTGAAATTAGGACATATTTTATATTCCCTCAAATCTCAGAATTAAATATAAGTGGGTAAATATGATTATTAGAAGTTAAAAAGCGAAGAACATTTTGTTATAGTTTTTAGCCAAGATTGTATTCATCTTTGTGACTCTTTGGGGAATACTTTTCTAGAAGCTAAAAAACCAGAATGCTCATTAGTTGGCAGTAAATGTTCAGTTTGATTAATTGACTCTGTTCCTTAAGAAGCCAAGATTTAAAAACATTCTTGACCTTATGTACCCTATACCATCATAATTTTTTCTTTTTGTATTTCCCAAGACTGCATCTCTGATCTTACAGATATGCCACTGTGATGTTTTCCCTTACCTGACATAATGTCCATGTGAAGCTAAAGAACTACACAATGAATGATTCTTTTGCAAGGCTGTCATCTGGTTGGCATTGCCCATGAGGAGCACCTTAGATATTCAAGAAAGCTTATTGTTACTTCTCTGATCTCTGAAATGGCAACATAGACTGGGGAGACTAGGGGGAGGGAGGAATCAAGAGAGGTTACAAGTAGATAGTGAGTTATAGTTAAGAACAAGAAGTTCTAGTGTGTTATACATTTCAAACAGCTAAAAGAAAAGATTTTGAATATTTTTACCACAAAGAAATGATAAATGTTTAAGAAGACAGATATGTTCAATCTGATTCCAACATTATACAGTGTATACATGTATTCAAATATCACATGGTACCACTGTAACATATGTAATCTTTATGTTTTTATATGTTGTTGTTGTTGTTGTTAGGTGCCATCGAGTCGATATCCGACTCATAGCGACCCTCATAGGGTTTTCAATGGCTGAGTGCTTCGGGATTGCCTTAGGAGTGGATTGCCAGGCCCTTCTCCCATTTTTGTGGTGCTGGGAATTGAACTCGGGGCCTCAGAGACTGCAGCTCAGCGCTCTACCCACTGAGCTAAATCCCAGCCCCATGTTTTTATATAGGAGTTAAAAATAAATTTAAAGTAAAAAAAAAAAAAAGCCAAAGTAAATGAAATACGTTGTTAGAGTACAAGGCGTCCTTAACATTGTTGTAGCAGAAATGGAGCATCTCTTTTTTCAGTATAATTGTTTTCTTCTAAGGAAAATATGTGGCATAATGCAAAAGCCATTTTGTTATTATCATTACTACGACTACCAGGAAATGTGGACTACATGTCAACAGACACACATAACATGCAAACCATTCATGCCGTATGAAACTTATACTTCTATTTCAGACAATATATAATTTGTTGCTTAATCAAATCTATGAATCTATATATGATAAGGTGTTCTGGACTTGTGTGTACTTTTCTGTCCATTAAAACTTTTTCACATAATATTACTTTTCTACATCTTTGACTGACATAAAAGAGGGTAAGAATAGTTATTGCCATGTCATATGTATAAAACCTGGATTCTATTTATGTTCAATCTGTTCTGTTGAATAATTTGTCAAATCAGGATAGTAGTTAAAGGTCAGATCATCTTAATACAAAACAGGATTTGTTCTATTAGGGCTTTACTACCACTGTCGCTAGGTGCTGTTGCGTCGGGTCTGACTCACAGCAATCCTATGTATCACAGAAGGAAACACTACCCAACATTGTGCCATGCTTGACATTATTGCCAGTGCTTCTCTGCTATCATAGGTTTTTTGGTGATTGATTGTTTTTTGGGAGTGGGTTGCTGGGTCCTTCTCACCAACCGATAGCACCTGGTGATCCCATGTGTTCTCCCATCCAAGGACTAACTAGACTGACAGTGCTTAGCTTCTAAGATCAGATGGAATTGGATGCCAGGGTGGTATAGCTGCTGACTTACTACCACTAGTAATTTTTTCCCATTTATTGGTAAATGTTGGTGGGATACAGAGTAATACAGCATTTGCTTTTTTCATTATGCAACTATTACATCACTTTTGATTACACTGTCATCAACTTACAAAGTTTATGGAAACTTTTGACTAATATGTAGTAAAACTCTTGGGCATATATGGTTTATATTCCCCTATTTACTACCACTAGTATTTAAATTAATATTAGATTCATTGAAACATTTACCTGCATGTAAGTAGCCCAGTAAGACAAGTATAGTTCTACATGCCATTGTTAATGTGAAACATAACTTTTCTATATTCCGATTATCATGCTTGGAGTTCTAATCAGTTTAATTCTCTTTCCATAGGCGAGCTAGGCGCCAGGATGTAAAGTATGGGGACCCAATCACTCAGTGCTGGGACATAGAAGACAGTAAGTATGGGTTTGAGGTGCTTTTTCTGCCATTAAAATAATAAGTCGAGTTTTTGTGAGCTTTTTTTCTAAGTATAGGATTCCAAACATCTATTACATAGGAAGATTTCATTTTGTGTAATGCTTTTGTTCTGAAAAAAAAAAAAGCAGGAAATTTTATAAATAAACTCCTGTCTACATGCCTAAGTGAATAATCCTTTGTTACATCATGATTTGTTTCATGTGCCTTTTAAAATTCCCATAGTATAGCTTTTGTTGCTTTTTCACTGCCTTATCCATCCTTGTAAAGTTTAAAAACTACTATTAGAGATAAAGTAGGATGTAGCCAAAAATGTCTGGACATTTAGAATAATCTTAAAGAGACCTTCCAGAAAAGTCTTATAAAAGTGTATGTACTTATTAGAAAGAAGTTTTAGGTAGATGATACTTTATTTGTACTCATTTATTCATGTATTCATTCAATCAGTAAATATTTATTAAGTGACATCTATGTGCATATAAATGTCCTGGGTATACTGTGAAATAAAAAAACCCCTTAGAATGCTCATGATTCTTTGGGGAGATATCATGGGGTATAGTTAGTGCTATGGGACTTTAGCAAAAAGAGAGATCAGCAGAGGCTGTTTACTGTTCAAAGGAAAATAAATCATAGAATGGAAGACCTTGAAAGAATGAGTTGGGAGAGAGGCAGGGTAGATAATAGAGAGGAAGTTTGGAAACAGGGTCTGAAAATAGGAGAAAAAAAAATTCTAAAGTGTACATAGAGATTTAGTTCCTTTCTACTTTCAACCTCTGCCCCAGATAGAACCCTCACCCACGTGCATGTGCACGTGCATGCCCTCCCCTCACACAAAAAACTAGGGGAAGAAAAGCTCTTTGCCTCATCACATTGTTACTAATCACTCCATCAGTAAAGTAAATAATCTAAATTTTCATAGTTGATAACTGGTGGCCCAGTGGTGTTTCTTCATACAAAAACAAGGCAATTATTTTTAACTCATAATTTCATTTCTTCTGAAAAGTAAGCTCTGGTCTACAATAGTGTGTATGGCTTCTAATTCAATGTGTAGGCGGCTTGCTATTTGTTTTATTTGGCACCCATCACTGTGTGTTGTGTATGCAATTCTTTACATGTGTGTATAAAATTTATCAGGGAATGTTATAAATATCAAGCATATACAAATGAATAAAAAACAAACCATCTATGTACTCACAGAATTTATATTCATGTGTATATTATGGGAGAAAGCAGACGATAAACATAAAAAGTGGTAAAATAAATGCTATGCCAGATGATAATAAGTGTTATAAAGAAAATGGTATAAAGCACAATTGCTCCCTCAGGCACTCCTAATAATTGTCTCCACTTCACCATATCCCATTCCTGCTATGACCTATTGCATGCAGCCTTTTCTAATCGTTCTCATCATTACCATAACCAATCTTTTCTTGTTGAGGTCACTGGCTATTTTCTCTGTGCCAAATCCTATGGCCAATTTTCAGTTCTCTTCTTTATTTAGTTTCCAATACCTTCTTCCTTGAAATACTTTCTCCTCTAGACTTCCATGTGATGGTGTACTACTGGTCAGTTCCTAGGACTTCATGAAAACAGTTGTTTACTATTTAGGAATTTTGTGAGCTGGTTCTAAAACATTGAGTCAGCTATGGTAGGGGTGTTTGCACCAGCAAAATCAGCAAAACACTACAAAGCAAGCCTGTTTGGTATTCCAGCATACATATGCTGCTATAGTTCCACATTTTCCTGTTTTACCTCTGACCTTATAGACTGTTATTGTTGTTAGGTGCTGTGGAGTCAAGCTGGACTAGTAGAGAGCCTATGTACAACAGAATGAAACACTCTCCCATTCTGTGCCAGGCACCCAATCTTATTTATGTTTAAGCCCATTGTTGCAGACACTGTGTCTGCAACCCATCTAGTGGAGGGTTTTCCTTTTTATCCTTGACCTGCCACTCTTCCAAACATGATGTCCTTCTCCAGGGATTGGTCCTTCCTGACTACATGTCCAAATATGTAAGATGCAGTCTAGCCATCCTGGCTTCCAAGGAACACTGTGGTTGCACTTGTAGGACAAATCTGTTAGTTCTTTTGGCTGTCCATGGTATATTCAATATTCATCTCCAGCATCATAATTCAAAAACATCAATTCTTCTGTGTTCCTGATTCAATGTCCAGCTTTCACAACCATACAATGTAAGTGAACTTTCCTTTTCATCTCACCTTTTATTTTATTTTATTTTTTCTGTGCTAGGAGGTTGAACCCAAAGCCTCACACACACTTTGCAAGTGCTATACTACTGGTCTGCTCCCCTATCCTGCATTTTATTTTCTCTCTTGAAATAGGGTCTCGCTAAGTTACACAGGATGCCGACTCGACAGCACCTAACCACAACAATAAGTTACATAGGCTGCCTCTCGCCTTGAATTTGGATCTTCCTGTTTCTGCCTTCCAAATCCCTGGGATTACAGGCATGCACCATGGCTACTGGCTCTTATTATCTTCTTTACAAATATTTGTTCTGTAGACTTTCCCATAGTAACAAATAGCACCAACAATCACCCAGTTGCCTAAGTGCACAAGCAGCTGGGAACCTTATTTCATTTTCTCAGTCTTCCACATTTTATCACCAACCTCTCCATAAGTCCTCCTGGCAATGAGGCCAAACTTTCCTATTTCCCGTCACCATTGATGTCAATAAAACCTCCAGTCCTTGTTTGTAGCCTCTCTTCTGGTCTCCCTGCTGCCATCCTTGCTATTCTTTAGTCTGTACCTTAGTCAATAGCTACAATAATCTTTTCAAAAACTCCAGTCAGAGCAAATCATTCCCTTACTCAGAATGTATCTCTGGTTTCTTAGAACAATTAATAATAATAATGATAAAATAAAATCATACTTTTTACCATGGTCTATAAGTTGCTTCTTGACCTGTGCCCTAATATATTCTTGAGTCTCTCATGTACTGTTGCTTGGTTCACCCACTAGCTTCCTTATTTTCTTATTTTATTTTTTCTTTTCTTTCTTTCTTTTTTCCCCCAGTACTGGATTATTGAACCCAGGGCCTTGTGCATGCTAGGCAAATGCTCCACCACTGAGCTATATCCTCCCCAGCCCCTTTTTTGATTTTTCATTTTGATACACAGTCTCTCTAATTTGTACAAGTTGCCTCTGGCCTTGAACTTGCAGTCCTGCTGCCTCATCATCACGAATTGCTGTGATTACATGTGTGCACCAAGGTGCCTGGCTGGCTTTCACTTTTTCAAAAGCACCAATCTGGTTCCTGCCTTAGGTCTATTTGCATTTTTGTCCCTTATACTTGAAGAACTCTCCTCTTCTGAAGTTCACATAGCTCCAGGATCACTTCATATCATTTTATGCTTAAATGTTAATTCTTCAGAGACACCTTTACTGATTATCCTTTCTGAAATACCTTTCTGCACTTCTATCAATATTCCTTAATCTACTTTATAATTTTTTGTAACAGATACTGCTGTATACTATATTCTTTTATTCATTTGCTTGATTTTTAAATCTGTCCCTGGAATATAAGTTTCTTAAAGGCAGTGAATTTGCCTGTTATATTTACTCCAGCACTTAAAATAATCCCAGTATGCTAGACATGTAAAAATATTTGCATAGTATATTGGTAAGGGAAAGATACATGGATGGATAGCTGTTGAACTTTGTCTTAAGGAGAAAGTTAAATTTTATAGAATAACACTAATTAAAATCAGAAAGACCTCACATGGATTGAGTTAAGTTTGTAGCAGTCTTTATGTTATCCCATGAAAGTTATGTTTATCTTATACTTGATAAGAAGGTATTTTATATTTTGCAGAAAACTTTTTTTAAAAAAATAAAAGTGATTGACATCTATATAGGTAATTGATTGGAGTAGGAAGAGCTAGAGGCAGAGAATCAATCATGGGACCTAACGTGAAGATTCTAAAGATTCAAACTAAAGCAGCTGAAACTTTAATGGAGAGAAGAGGAAAGATTTGGACAATACTTTTTAGTAAAGAAGAAAGGCTGTGATTTGTTTCTAAATGGCCACAAATATATGTTGCACTTTACTAGTAATCAAGCCTTGAATAATTGACAATCAAGTGTTTCCTATTTTCCTTCTTGTCTTCTTTCTTTGGTTTGTTCTTCAATTGCTAATGCTATCCTACTACAAAATTATTAATTATATAAAATCATCAATTAATGTAGATGAGCTATTTTTAACAATGTTACATAAGATCTAGTCTTGCATTTATGTCATGTATTTATTACAAAGAAATGTTCCAGGCATTCACTATGAGAAAAAAAATTTACTTCAATTTGGAGGATTAAAAAATTCTCTTCCAAATTATGTTACACTTAGGAAATATTCTGTTCTAAAATATTATCCTATAATCCTTTACATTTTAAAAATTAGATCATAATAGAATATTGTACTATATATATGCACGTGTTTTTATATATACATTTATACATATATACATATTTAAAATTGAAAAGAAATTTAAAAATCAGATATGATACAAACACTATTAGAAGCAACAATAAATTCATTTTCAGTCAAACTTATATGATGACTATACAAGTAGACTACAAAGTCTACTTGTACTGATTTGCAAAAGGATTTCAGATAATCAGCCAGTATTTCATTTTTACAGTTTACTTCACTAATATATCTTTTCCTAAATTGAGCTATTCTTTCCTTGAATCAGTCTGCATTTCTCCTGAGTACCTATCTCATAACCTAACAATTAATGTGTATCCTCTCTACATTATTGACAAACTCTCTTTCTCAGGAAAACAGTATCCATTATGAGGTGATACATGTCTTTCTCTTCCATAATTGGCACGAGTGATCTGTGCATTAGAAACAAAGTATGATCTGTTAAATTGCAAGAGATAGTTGGTAGATTACAAGTTTTAAATGTTGTTGCTGTTGTTAAGTGCAGTCCAGTCAGTGTCCGACTCATAGCAACCCTACGTACAACAAGCCAAACACTATTGTTAGTGGTTCTTTGCTATTCATAGGGTTTTCAATGGCGAATTGATTTTTGGGAGTGGGTTGCCAGAGTCCTTCTCCAAAGCCTACAGTATCTGGTGTTTCCAGGTGGTCTCTCATCCAAGTACTAACCAGGCCGGACCCTGCTTAGTTTCCGAGATCTGACGCTACAGTGCTGCAGCTGCAGGCTGAGTTTTAAATACAGTCCACATATTGTGAAGGTTAGATGAGGTTAATTCCTAAAAGTGTCAGCATGCTTGACTCAATAATTGTAGGTAAAACACAAATAAGTTCAAAAGAAGTTTCATAAAAACAAGCCTAACTGTGCATTCATGCCATTTGCTGATAATTTTGTGTGCTTTGGTCTAGGATTCCTATAGGTCCCTTAAGCCTTATTCTTTGGTTGATGTCTAAAATCCTAAGCAAGCCCATCTGTAGAATTGAGATATCTGAATAAACGATGAAAAAGTGCATGTTTGGACCAGACTGAGCAGCCATCATTTTTTATTTGATCAAATTTGAGCTACAGATCTTAGGGCCCACATGGGACACAGCCTTTGGCTACTTTGGATGGAATGCAGTTCAAATGGTGCAGCTGATTTATGAGAATAAAGTGAGCCACCGCTCCTTAGCATCCCATTAACTATCTCACAGCAAATGCTGTTAGGCTGAAAAATTTCTCTGAAAAATATAATGGTACATAATACAGACAAGTTCCGGATTCTGAGTTTTATACACTGACTTGTTCCAATCACAGAATGTTATCAAGCATAGACCACTGTACTTACTTTTCTGACATCAAAATTTCTTAATGTTATCTGATTAGCTTTTTGAACCAACTCAGAATTTTTCTTTAAAAGTAAATTGCTCTTCCAGAAATACTTACAAAATTAGTTATATTTTATGAAAACAAAATACGTTAAAGCATTAAAAGATGCCAAAGGCTTAATCAATTTAGAAAGAGATACAATGTTTAGAGTTATATGTTACAAATTATTTTAAAAAAACAATTATAAATTGTTATTATGGTGATGAAAGACTAAAAATTGCAATACAGATAGAGTTTTTAAAAAATCAATCTATTGGTTAGTATTTGACTCTTAGGTAACAATATTATAACATGAATTTCCTTTCTCTTTAGTAATGTGTATGATTCTTTCCCAGTGACATCTGTTCTGAATCAGTCTATTTTCCCATTCCTTTTAAAATCAGGTCAAGGTTAATCTCATATTCCATGTTTGCTTTCTAGGCATTAGTCATGAAACTGCTGATGAAAAGGTGATTTTTGGCATCGAGTTTAATTCAACTTTTCTGGAATGTATACCTAAATCCCAACAAGCATCTATTAAGTGGTATATACAGTGGTCAGGAGATGAGCATCGAGAGGAGGTGAGTTATCACCATTCAAAGGATGCTCACCTTGGGGGAAATAGTGTAAGATTTTGTTTATGAAAGTTGTGCAACTTTTAATGCCATATGGTGGTTTCATTGTTATGTGGTAAATGGGAAAATAACAGTTTATGCTCCCTAACAGCAAAGGTAACAATGGCTTTGAGATAAGAATAGGCCAATATGATGCAAATATGTTAATAAATATACTTAAAAGCCTGTCTGAATTTTAAAAGAAATTTACACATTTTTTTTCAAATTTTTATTTATTCTTTATTTCTTATGGATTACTTATATTTCAGAAGACTTCCTGTACTAGGGACAAGAACACAGTATTTTTTGCCCCATAACCAAATGACTAAATTTTAACTCATATTGTGTTCAATTTAGATTACAAAATGAAACATGTGTTCTATAAAAATAGAAATACCTATTTTTATCACATTGTATGAACAAATTGGTGGTTGGACATATATACATTTTCACTTTCATGTATTAAAATTAAATCAGCAGAGAAAAGTAATATGGTTACTCTATTGACTTTTTTCCTGCTAGTATTCCTAATATATACATGTAATTGAAATTTATCATGGATATTTTGTGACATGAATAAATTGTATATGTTACAGAACTTAATGAGATTGCTGTCAGTAGTATGAGAAATCCCAGATTTATATTATTGGAATGTAATGAAACAGATTAGTTGGTAGCATTATTAGTTGTCATTGTTTACTTTTATAGTATCAAAAGGAAAGCAGTGATTCTCAGAATAGAATGCTAAAACTCTCAAACTAAAGTCTGTGATGAGTAGTGGGATGAACGCAGGATCCAGAATGGGTGTCTTGATTTGAAGCATTCTCCTGAGACCTTGGTAATATCATTGAATGCTGGAAGCCAGAATGTTCTAAATTGAACAAAATAAATTCAAAAGTTACTGTGAAATGCAAACAAGAAAACACATATGAGAAAGTACAACTTCAAAGCAAAGGTTCTCACCCAAAAGCATGTCTTCTCCTCCTTACTCATAAGGTCACAGTTTGGCATCATTCTTTAAAAAAAAAAAAACAAAAAAAGAATATGTCAGACAGGGACAGGAACTAATGCTGACCTTGTGCTTAGAAAACTGTTCTTATCTTTGGCTCTCCAGCTGACTAGGGACAAGAACACAGTATTTTCTGCCCCATAACTGAATGACTAAATTTTAACGCATATTGTGTTCAATTTAGATTACAAAATGAAGCATGATGAGTTCTATAAAAATACAAATACCTATTTTTATCATGCCTGCAGCCATAGTCCTGTGGCATCCCATCCCGTCAGATCTCGGAAGCTAAGCAGGGTCAGGCCTGGTTAGTACCTGGATGGGAGACCGCCTGGGAACACCAGAAGCTGTAGGCTTGGGAGAAGGACCTGGCAACCCCCTCCCAAAAATCAATCTGCCATTGAAAACCCTATGAAGAGCAGAGAAGTACTGACAACAGTGTTTCCCCTATTGTACAGAGGGTCGCTATGAGTCAGATACCGACTCGACGGCACCTAACAACAACCAACAATTTTTATCACATCATATGAACAAATTGGTGCTTGGACATATATATGTTTTTACTTTTATGTATTAAAAGTGGACGGGTTGTCATTTTATCAGTGTCTGCGATAAATCCATACACAATAGAATTGTTATTGTTGTTAGGTGCCCTTGAGTCAGTATTTGACTCATAGCGACCCAGGGTACAACAGGGGAAACACTATTGTCAGTGCTTCTCTGCTGTTCATAGGGTTTTTGATGGCAGATTGATTTTTGGGAGTGGGTTGCCAGGGTCCTTCTCCCAAGCCTGCAGCACCTGGTGTTCCCGTGCGGTCTGCCATCCAAGTACTACCAGGCCCAAACCTGCTTAGCTTGCGAGATCTGACGATCTGACAGGATCAGAAGCCACAGGGCTCCAGTGGCAGGCCAAACAATAGAATAGCAAACACAATTAGTTGAACAGTAATAAAGAACACTGGATCTTAAACTCAGGCAATTTTGCTCTGAGAGAGCTAACATTAGGTACTCTCTTGATACATTTTGGTGGGTGGGTGGGTGGGTAGAAGAGTGGATGCTTCTGGCATTTATTGGGTAGAGTTCAGAGAATGATGCACAGAAAATGCAATGCACCGTCTCTCATAAGGAAGAATTATTTGACCTCAAATGCAAGTATGGCTGAGGCTGAGAAACTTTGGAGTAGAAGAGTCAAATTTTAGCATGAGATATTGATTTAAAGATAAAATTCCATTGTTAAATGAAGAAGTCAATATCATTATCCTCATCAAAGATCTATAAGAATAAATTTTCCTATCAAAATATTGACTCTACATAATACTACATCAAGGGAATAACTCCATTCTTTATTATATCATATTTCTCTGTTAAAAACTTGATTCAGTCATCCATAAATTCTAAGATTATGCAGATACATAGTTATACTGAAATATATATACATGTATATATATTTGTACAGGGTTGAGACATATACACACACACACACACACACACATATAAATATACATATATACATATATATGTATATATATATATATATATGATTTTTAAAATCATATATTTGAACATGTATTTGCAGTACCAGGGGGTTGAACCCAGGGCCCCTCACGTGCTAGGCAAGTGCTCTACCACTGTGCTGCGCTCTTAGCCTCTTTTTTATTTGTTATTCTGACACAGGTTCTCACTAACTTGCACAGGCTGTCTCTGGCTTGAAACTTGTGATCCAATTACTTGGATCTGCCGTGGTCTGCCATGACACCCATCTATAAGGCAGTATTTTTAATTTTATAGCACTGAAGTTTGATTTTTTTCAATGAAATAGAATTTTTTTTAGGAATCTATCATCCATAGCAAATTTAATCTGACTTTTAGAATAAAAAATGTGGCACTCTGGCTGAGATAATCTTCCATTTATACCTAGCTACATTTGCCTATGTTTGTTTGCATTCATATCCTTCATTTCCCTGAACATTCAATGCATTACTTCATGTACCTTTTAACAGTGTATCATAAGTCATGATGTACCATGCTCCATGAATTTCAATGGAGCAGAAATAATGTATTTATTGAATTTTACTTGAAAGTATCCTAGTTATAATATTTCAACTAGCATTTTTATCTGTCTCTGCAAATGGGCAGTTTCATAGCGTCTAGGATATGCAACACTGCTTCTTGAACTGAGGAAAAAAGCAAAATCCAGACTGCATTTGAAGCATTTTACCCAAAAGCATGTCTTCTCGTGCTTACTCATAAGGTCACAGTTTGGCATCTTTCCTTTACAAAAAAAAAAAAAAGAAAGAAAGAAAGAAAGAAAGGAAGGAAGGAAGGAAGGAAGGAAGGAAGGAAGGAGAAGAAAAAAAGACCTAAGGGAGAGACTACATCTCTTGTGGCACAGACATTGTCACCAGATTATCCTCTGCCAGGAGGAGAACATTTCCTTACTTCTTTCACAGTTGGGTGCGTTGGAGAGGTCAGTTATATGCTGCCTTCTTACAAAGCTGTTCTTTAAATTGATGATGTTTATGCTGTAACTTACAAGTTAATCAGCAGTCTCCAAGCTTCTGTCGAACTTTTAGGATGTTAATAAATAAAAGAGACAATTCCTTATGCTGTTTACAATACTGTTTTTTCTCTATGTGTTTTAATATTTTTAAAGCATGTTCAAATATTCACATTTCCATTTGTAGGTCTTTATTTTTGGTCCATTTATTATTAAATCCATACAAATTGTTTCAAAATTGCAATAACATGGAGTCTGGAAATGCAGGTCAGTGGTAGACTGCTTGTCCAGCATGAGTGATGTCATGGGTTCATTCTCCAATATCACAAAACAAACATACAAAAAAGATGCTATGAAAATTGTAATAACACATGAAAAAGTATGAGGCCACTAAGTGTAAATAAACATTAGTCATATTCTGACGTTTATTCCATTCCAGAGCTCATCCTTGTACTGTGAACATAATCCATTGTTATTCAGATGCTAATAAATACCATAGGTTTTCTGTCTCCCTCTCACCCCCCACTTTGATGCCACAGTCAGCAATGAGTATTCTATATTTCTTTAAATAGTTCATGTTTTCTGTAAGGAAAAAATAATGAACATCACTATATCTAAATCTTGTCTTCACTCTTCTATTTTCTTAGGACAAATACTTAGGAGCAAAAGAAATGAGTTGGAGACATTGGTTATCTTTATGGCTTTTGCTAAACAACCACATATTGATAATTTCCCATCAAAATCACCAGCCATATTAGTGCATGCTCTGAAGTGAAGCAGAATTTTGAATCGTAATTTAAGAAAATTTTTACCACTCAGAGAACATATATTGTGTTAATATTTATTTCTTTGAATATTGTTGTTGTTAGGTGCTGTTGAATTGGGTCTGACTCATAGCAACCCTATGTAAAAAACAAGGAAACACTCTCCAACACTGTGTCATGCCCAGCACTGTGTCAGTGCTTCTTTGCTATTCATGGAGTTTTCAATGTCAGATTTTTGGGGGATTATTTTGGGAGTGGGTTGCCAGGTCCTTCTCCCATTTTTATGGTGCTGGGGATAGAACCCAGGGCCTCAGAGTGTGCAGAGCTATACTCTACCAACTGAGCTAAACCCCACCCTCTCTTTGAATATTAGGATATATAAATATATGTTCCATGGTTTTTAGCTGTTGGATTGAGTTGCATTTGGTGAATTGTCTTGTCTATTATTTGCTTAGTTTTATTGAGTCATTTAAAAATGCTTTAATCAGACTGTTTACATATTATAGATATTAATAATTGAATGTTATATGTTATAAGTAATTTATTTTGTTACATATGCTTAATTTTTGTGTTACTAACAATCCTTTCTAAAAAAGTTTTATATTTGATATAGGCAAATTTATTGACATAGCTCAATAACTTCTCAACTATTATGCTTAGTGTTTCTCTGCTATTCATAGAAAAAAAAAAAAGGCAGGCAGCCGTTCAAACAGAACAAGAAAATACTGCTTGGGTTAAAGTTGAGAAAGATGTGTGTCCACGTGGAATCCTTTCACCATATCTCTTCAATTTCTATGCTGAGCAAATAATCCAAGAAGCTAGACTTTATAAAGAAGAACACAGCATCAGGATTAGAGGAAGACTCATTAACAACCTACGTTAGGCAGATGACACAACTCTGCATGCTGAAAGTCAAGAGGATTTGAAACATTTACTGATGAAGATCAAAGAACATAGCCTTATGTTCTTTGTATGGATTGTTACTCAACAGCAACAAAACAAAAATCCTTGCAACTGGGTCAGTATGCAACTTCTTGATAAATGGAGAAAAGATTGAGGTTGTTCACAATCTTGCTTTACTTGTTGATTGTAGAACCAAGTAAAGCAATCAACAACCATGGAATTAGCAGTGAAGGAATCAAAAGATGCGTTGCATTGGGAAAAGCTGTGGAAAAAGATCTCTTTAAAGTATTGAAAAGTAAAGATGTCACATTGAAAATGAAGGTGCGTTTGACTCATGCCTTAGTATTTTCAGTCACATCATATGGTTGTGAAAGCTGGACATTGAACAAGGGAGACATAAGAAGAATTGATGCTTCTGAGTTATGGTACTGCAGATGTCTATTAAATATACCATGGACTGACAAAAGAACCCACAGATCTGTCCTAGAAGTGCAACCAGAGTGCTCCTTGGAAGCAAGGATGGCTAGAATGCATCTCACTTATTTTGGATATGTAGTCAGGAGGGACCAATCCCTGGAGAAGGACAGCATGTTTGGGAGAGTGGCAGATCAAAGAAAAAAAGGAAAACCCTCAGCTAGATGGATTGACACAGTGTCAGCAATAATGGGCTTAAACATAAATAAGATCATGTGCCTGGGGATTGTTTTGTTCTACTGTACAGAGTCACTGTGAATCGGACCCAAGTCGACTTCACTTAACAAGAACAACATGCTTAGAGACTCCTTCCCCAACAAGAAAGTATATATATTTTTCCTAGTTAACCTCAGGGTATCTATCTATCTATTTGTCTACCTATCTATCTATCTATCTATGGAGAAGGACCTGGCAACCCACTCCCAAAAATCAGTCGGCCATTGAAAACTCTATGAACAGCAAAGAAGCACTGACAATAGTGTTTCCCCTGTTGTATGTAGGGTCGCTATGAGTTGGATACCAAATTGACAGCACCTAACAACAACATACATATATATACACTTATGCCTTACATTTTTATTTAAATTTATTCAAAGATATGAGATTCATCTAGTAGTTTATGTATAAACTTGATTTTTTAAAAAAATAATGACCTAGGTGCTATAGCACTATTTTTTAGGAAGTGTTTTCTTTTTCAGTTTTTTTTTCTTTTTTGAGGCATTGGGTGGCTGAACCCAGGGCTTTGCGCATGCTTTCCAAATGTTCTACCACTTAAGTGCATGTTCAGTTCCTTTTTTATTTCTTATCTTGACATAGGGTCTTACTAAGTTACCTAGGCTGTCTCTGGCCTTGAACATGCAATCCTCCTGCCTCCACCTCTGGACTCACTGGGATTATAAGCGTTTGTCACTGCACCAGGCCTAAATTTTCCATTTTCTGTTTCCCTAAAATACTAATTATTGGGCTTGTGCTATATTAATAAATGTAACTTTTGCAGTGCTAAGTACACTATGAGAAACTTTAAAAACACGCACACAAATTATTCCATTCCATTTTTCTCCTTTCTCTCATATTCAATTAGAAACCTTATTGGTGTTTTATTTTAAATGAAGACAAAAGTTGTAACAGTTTTACAGATATTCATTTTTTCACAGTGGAAGCTTTCTTCCTTATTTTATCCAGTTTCCTTCTAGTAATATTTTCCGATTTTTGGAGATAGGAGATATTCTTAAAGCTCTAATTTCTTTAAAGACACGGGCAATGCTTTAACTGTGAAAGAACTGACAGGTGAATTATCTGTGAGGAATTACCATTAGGTTGCTGTTATTAGAAATAAAGTCTCTGACCTTTATCTGCTGCTGAGTTCCTAAATGTCCTTTGTCCCTTTCCTGTTATACTTCTCATGTTAAAGGAATTGCCTTTCACTGAAGATCTAGGTTTAATAATGCCAAATATATTATCCTGTTCACATTAGGCAAATGGATAGTTGATCTCAGCTCAGGCATGGTTTTGCTTTGTAATGTAGAACGGATTTTGCTCATCACTTCTAGAGTGGGGAAAATTCCATGAGTTTAAATTGGTGGACAGAGATTACATTATCTCTTTGTAGAGGAACTGAATTTTATAAATTGATGGTGCTGACATTTCACTGTAGAGATACAGCTTGTATAATGCATCTTATTCCAGCACAGAGGGAAAGCTATATAGAGAAAGAGAATGCAAAGTAGGCAAATGTTAATCCACTACTTAATTTGGGGGTCATAGATTTTTATCTCTACATTGTGAGAATCTTGAAATATATATCAATTCAAAATGTATTTTATCAGAGAAGTCATTTCAGTAAAGCCATATTTTTTTTTTATTTTTAGGAAGGAAACAAAAATTGGTTAAATGATCCAATATGCCTTAGTAAATACACAAAGGTCAAAAAATTGTTAAAGCAAGTATGATAATCTGATGATCAAAAACCAAAGAACAAATTAAACATTCCATGGAAGATAAAAGGTGAAAGACCATTACCAAGTAATAAAATGCCAAGTATTTATGGTATTTTGAGTCCTATGAAGATGGAGCCAGAGTGGACAGAAGGGAACTAGATCTCAGAGTAAAGCAACATAAACAGGATACAAAAAAGAAGACAGCCAACATAATGATGAAGTATTGCACAATATGTGTGAAGTTAACTTTGTAATTTCTTCCTGTCAGAAGATTCAAGGAAACGCATAAAAATGTATTGAGTCAGACTTGTGACAATCTCTAAAAGCCACATAAAATGCAGTTTAAGCATCAGCACACCACCAGTTGTGTAAAGAAAATTTACAGATGAACTAAAACTGCAGGTGCCAATTTTGTAATGCTAATGACCTCGGGCCATTTTCTGTTTTGAGAATTACAGAAACAGAAGCTTCATAATATTATCTTTCAAGCAACATGGCAATAGTCTATAATGTTTCTGATAATACTTCACACTTTAACCTTCAAAGAGCTTTGCTTTTAATCCCCCCAAATACACCATGTGTTACACAACAAACTTGATAGATGGGAGACCAATGGAGAAGATAAATCAGTCATAAAATGAAGTAGAGCAGATAGAGACTGGAATCCAAGTTACTTTGAGGTCTAAAATGTATTTTTAAAAATGATTCTTACAATAAAATTATTTAAAGTATTAAATTATTGAAGTGGAAAAATATATGGGGTGTGCTAAATTTGCGATTGCTGCTTCTCTACCAATACAAATTCACATTTATTGTAAGCAAGAGACTTCTATGGTTTATGAAAATGTAAATGAATTTAGAGTTAGTTTGTATTACATTTAAAAATGTCTGCGCCTTTAGAATAAATCCACTAGGTAAGAAAACACAACCAACTCACCAAATGGACAAAGTAGGAGCAACAAACAAACAAACAAAACCCTGATCCGGTGGACTTGGTGCAGAGCAAAGGCAGGCCTGGAGACCATTCAGCCTCATTAGCCAGAGATCTGAGCTGTGACCTGCCTTTGGCCTCAGATGATACCCCGCCAGCTGTACTTCTCTGGCACAGGAGGTGGTTAGGCATATACTTGTTAGTTAACTGGGCTGGTAGCCAAAGATGTTTCTTTTCCTTTTCTCATATTTCCAGAATAAGAGAGAATTTTTCCTACACATTTTTCACATAAAAATGCAGAATACAGTTCACCCACTGTGAATAAATTTAATTTAGCCATCTTTATGCCTCTTTGATTTCCATGGGCTAAAAGTCTACAATACAGGGGCAGATGTGTAAACTGGGAAATCTTCCAGATTTCTTTGTTGTTGTTGTTGTTGTTATTCCACTTCATGCCTAGTCATTCAACAATACTCCACATTAAACGGGGCTCTTGTATTGGTAAACATGCTTCTGATATACTGAAGATAGTTCACTATTCACACCGGATTGTAGGCTAGGCAAGTTTAACATTTGAATTGTCTTTCAGTAAAATTGCTTCAAAGAGTCAAGGGCATCACATTTCAGAGGAGGTTCCTTTTGTCCATAGTGCTTTCTCACACTTGAAATCACATTACCATGCTAGAATATAAGGAGGTATGGCAAAAATGTCCACAAATGGCATAGGCTGAAGGATCAAAATTCAGTCCATACAAAAAGAAGAAATTCAACTTTAAATGTTGCTAACCTTCTGACTATGGTCCTGCTCAGTTATTGTTCTGACATCCAAAAGCTGTATCTATGCCTTTCTACTTTTAAGAAGTCACCACTTACAGCTTCCATATGTTATCCAGATCATTTAATTGGTGATGGCTTGAAAACAGAGTAAACTCCGTCTGGAATTGTTCTCTTCTGTATTATAGGTAGTAGCCTGGAATAAAATTCCTTTTTTACAAGTGACTACTAATGCTACATAATACTCTGAAACTGAGATGTTAGTTTGTGATCTTGCTACAGTAATTTCTATCTGAAATAACTGTAAAGGTCAGATCCAGTTTTACTTGTTTTTCACAGTTTTCATCCCTATCTCTGTATTGGAGAGAAAAACTAACTGTATTCCAAAGGTTTTGTTGAACTTAATAAGATACAAATGTAAAAAATTCAGGATATGGCTGGGGGCTATTACTTTAGGTAGACTTTTTCACTCTCTTCAACTGTGGTTGATGATATTATGCTTAATATTATGCTTGATGACAGAGAGATGGGGAATATATCGTTTAGGTTCATCTAAGTAAGACGATGTAGCCTGTTTTCATTTGCTCAGACCCCTCTGTTTTTAATTTATTACCTACATTTTTCCAATCCTGCAGTTGAAACCCGATGAAAGGATCATCAAAACAGAATACGGGCTACTGATTCGAAGTTTGCAGAAAAAGGACTCTGGGATGTATTACTGCAAAGCACAGGAACACACATTCATCCACACCATAGTGAAGCTGACTTTGAATGTCATTGAGAATGAACAGATGGAAAATACCCAGAGGGCAGAGCATGAGGAGGGGCAGGTCAAGGATCTATTGGCTGAGTCACGGTTGAGATACAAAGACTACATCCAAATCCTTAGCAGCCCAAACTTTAGCCTTGACCAGTACTGCGAACAGATGTGGCACAGGGAAAAGCGGAGACAGAGAAACAAGGGCGGCCCAAAGTGGAAGCACATGCAGGAAATGAAGAAAAAGCGAAATAGAAGGCATCACAGAGACCTGGATGAGCTTCTTGGGCCTGTGGCTACGTAGTTTTCTATTTAATTTAACAGAAGAATTACTTACCTGCAAAAATACTGTCTTCTATTTTGTACATCCCTCTTATTAATTCAAGTGCTTTCCATGGAGTTTTGCTAAGGGACAAGAAAAATAATCTCAATAAGATGATATATGGTGAATATGAGATAGCAAGGGCAAATAATTCATCTGAATCAGTTTTCCAAGAATGGAACTTACATCTGCAAACTATAGGAAATCTCCTCAAAATGGGAGTTTTACATTTGTAAATGTTTTATGTTTTAATTTTTTCAATTATTATGTCATGTAAATAATTGAGCCAAGCAAGTGTCAAAATTGATCTTTTATTAAGGTGCTTTATTCCCTTGTATGTCCATTAAGCATGGAGTTTACCATGCAGTTGTGCTATGTTCTTATGTATAGACACATCATTCCATGCTAGAACTGGTTATCTTATGATAGGAATTGAAGGGAGGGCACAAACGAAAACATCTCAGATTATTAATAGGAACTTTCTGGGTAAGCCATCTGTCTTGGAACACGTTGCAGGAATTTGGAAAGGTGCATAATTTCTCTTAGGCTACAGGGGTTACATTTAGTGTACTGCAACATTAATTTACAGAAAGACATTAATACTCCTCCCAGGATTCCTTATGATTTGTGAGGAGAGACAGGTTCACACACAGAAATTGGTGCTTAGCTGTAGGTTTCTAGAATATATGGTAAGCTTTCCAGGGACAGGATGCTCAATATGTATTTTAATAAGATATGAGAAAGTACATTAATAAAATAAGGGAAATATCATGATGTATACTCCATCCTAATGGGAAAACATGCACAATGGACTTGTTAGGAGACAGAAAGAAAGACAATCATAAATTCTGGCTTTGTGAAAAACTCCTATCCCCATGAAAAGGAAGAACAATCACAAATAAAGTAGACAAAATGTAATCGAGCTCTTTTCACCGGAGTATAAGTACCTGCCAATTTGTAATTCAACTGCTTTAAAAAAAATCCAGATTATAACAAACTGCTAGCAAAAGTTTGAGGAAGAGTAGAATTTCTAAAGGATCATGGGAAGGACGAACATATTTTATTTATAACCAATAGTGTTTCAATGTGTTTCTTGTCTTTTTTTCATACTCTGTACATTATTTCTGTTTACTTCATTCTCTCCCACATGTTGGATTACTGGATTATATTTGAGTGATTAGGACAAAAACAATATATAATACATAGAGAGAGAATTAAGTAGATCACCATGGTGGAGAGTGGGGATATGCACTTTTTGAATAACAGAGCAAGTGGAAAATGTTGACAACGGAAAGGGTTAAATTAACTCTTTGACATCTTTTTCTTCACACAATCATTTGAATTTCTGAAGTGATACAATGTAATTCAAGTAGCATTGTTTTAGTAATTTAACAATAAATAAGTCTACCATATATAAAGAAAAAACATCATTAACATAAACATCTTTTATATTTTGTTAGCAAGTTCAAATGTTTCCAATTTAACTTTTCCTCTGATTATGTATGGAGTGTTTCCTGTCTGCTTGAGTGGGACTCACCTTCATCTTTATTTCACACAACCCTTAGCCTTCTTGTGTTTTGCCTTTTCACGCCCTTTATAGTGTGAAATGAAAAATTAGTCACTTCCTCACATGGAAGGCAGCTTTTCAGAAAACTAAATAACAGACATTGCTCCTTTCTCATGCATTCTACATGTCTTGAAAGAAAATTCTGTGAGAAACTTGTGTGATAAGAGAGCAAGTTATTACAAAGTCTGTGACCATCACTATGTTCAGAAAATTATCTGTTATCTTCTATTCATTGTAAATGGGTCTTTATCTCAAAGTAGTCACACTGATGTGAGGTCAAGTACTCTTTTTTGATATGCTCATGAATATTTGTAGATGTTTCACTGTAAGTAAAAAAAGTTAAGAGGCAATTGTAATAAAAGTGAACCAGAATGAATTTCTCTTTTTTAAAGAATCATGCATTCAAATAGCTGTGGCTACTACTTGAATATCATACGTGTTTGTAGCTATTGATTTGCTGGAATAAAATGTCCCATGAACTCACAGCAAGTTTAAAGGAAATAAGTGGGTACATGCTTTATTTTAAAAAGATCCGCAGATATTTGTTTATCAGACAGAAATGTTCAAATGCAGATGGCTTGGAAAAAACTACTTGAAGGCCAAATCATTTGTGGAAATAAATTTTATTTTCATCCAAATATAAATGTCCAAACCATTTTCTAATTACTTCTTTCAAATCTTAGTTATTTAAACAATATTTTGGGAACCCAGTACATACCACTCTGGCTGTTTTGAATACAAAACTGTTAACTTATGATAATTACTTAAAATATATTGGAAGATATTAGTACAATAAAACTCATATAATAAAAAGTGGGGATAGAGACTTATGGGTATTTCTAAATATAGAGACTATCCAAACCATATTAATTTTAAAACATTTTAGTTGTACAAGACACTTAGAGGAACAATATGAATATATTAAATATACAAACACAATACGTACTTCTTCACCACTGAAGATTTTACCAAATTTGTTTTGAAATACTGAAAAAGTAAATTATACTTCATAGTTTCAAATATTTAAGAATTCAGTTTATCTGTGGAGAAGGTCTTAAAATGTCTATTCTTGATTTCATATTTTTCTCCCTTCTTTTCAATATATATGTCTTTGACTTCCTTGTGCATTTTTGGCTGCATTTCATTCTAGCTATTAATGCTGCTAAATGGAATCCTGCCTGTCTGCATTTATTTGCATTCAATTTATTGGGAATTTTAAGAGTTCATTTAGAAATGGATAGTCTAAATAATTAATTTATGTAAAACCTTTTTTCTTTCTCAAAGACCTCAAAAAGAGTGCATTGACATGATTGAATAAACATTTCTGAAAAATAATTGAATTACTGAAAAAATGCAAAACAGTCTTAGAAAAATTTAGTAATTTGCAGAAGCCATAAGCATAGTAAAAGAAGTATAATTTACAGTCTCATCATTTTGTTGCCTCAAATCATGCTAATTTAGAATATTCTGGCTATAACATGGTCTTTTCAAATTTCCTTTGGTCTATATTTTGGTTCTTCATATGCTATTATTATATTTTATTCCTGCTGAATCATATGGACCCAACTAAAAGATAAGTTAATAATAGTCAGTGCCTGTTTTTTGATATAATCAAAATTAAATTTCCAAGGAATTTGGTATCATTCTGATTTCTACAAAATAATAAAATTAAATAAGATCATTCACTAAACACTGAAGTTTAAAAACTTAAATATAAGATGTTCTTCCTATAGAACATTAGGACAAATAAAAATCAAAACTGAAACATCCTCTCTTTAGAGTGTTGCATTTGTCTCAGATAATATGCTTTAATTGGCTAGCCTTATAGGAAATGGATAGTTCAGGGGAAAAAGCTATTTGAAAAGATTTTCATAGAAAGATATATATTTTTTCTCACAGTAAATGACCACAATATTTAAATAATTCAGCTTACATGTGAGATTGAAAACCATAAAATCTAAATTCTCAATTTCTACAATTTGAAAATACAAAGACAGGAACATGCACATGACTTATACCTCTCATTTAAATATTTTGTAGTATAAAATATTTATGGAAACTTTGAGATAATTATTCAAGAAAGGGTAAAAATCTTTCAGAAGCCTTACCTAATCATGTAATTTAATCCTAGCATTGTGTGTGGTTAGCAATCAAATTTGAATTTATACTTTTGTTATTTTAAAAGAAATGTAGTATTGTAGTATAAAGTAATTGAAAATTGTTAAATGTATATTTTGGTTGTATTATAATAAAACATAGACATTACTGTTCTATGATCATAATCAGAGTGTTGGTTTGTGTGCAAATTTTGTTTTTTAACTACAAGTATTGTAAACAAATTTTATACATTGAACTTAATAAAATATAAAAAGAAAATGTTCTTGAAAATTTTCAGTAGCTATTTTTTGCACTGCAAGTGCGCAATAATTTCATTTGTGAAAGAAAAGAGTCAGTATTTCTCCCCACTTGGTGCAATTATATAGTTGAACTTCATTGTGACTTAATTTAGATTTTGGTAAACTGAGATGAATATTATTACCACAAATAACCAATTCATTTAAGGTTTCTAATTGCTCTCTGACAAGTGAAAATTTAAAATACTCATCTATATGTTGTTCTCTGTGTGTGTGTGTGTGTGTGTGTGTGTGTGTGTGTGCTTATGTGTATGCATATAATAAAAGAAGACAATTGAATTTTTTAGAAGAAAATTATATTTCCCATTTGGCACACACATGAGTGATATTTTATATTGGAAAATAGATAATATTATAATGTCCTCCATGTGGTACTCAAATAATTTCTAGAGATATTGTGTTGAGAAATGTCGAGTTTTCTGATTATCTTGACAAACTTGAAAAATGAGTTTATAGGAATATATAACCTCTTAAATAACAAATAATTTTATGTAAGTCACTTGATTTAGTCTGTTTGGACTGCTGTAACAAAATACTATAAAGTGAGTAGCTTGTATATAAGAGAAATTTATTTTTCATGATATGGGGCAGGGAAGGCCAACTTCGAGCAACCCACTAATTCTATTTCAGGTGAGGGTAACTTTCTTGTTCATGAATGATGTCTTCTTGCTGTCTTCTCACATGATGGAATGTGCAAAAAAACCTCCATTGGACCTTCTTTACAAGGGCACTGATCTCTTTCCTTGGGGCTCCATTCTCATGACCTCATCATCTCATAAAAGGCCATGTTCCCTAATACCATCATGTTGGGGATTCAGATTTCCCCACATATGAATGTTAGTTGGAGGCAAAACATTCAGATAATAGTACCCCTTTTAATTCCAAGTTCAGGTCCAAATTGTATAAATCATATACATGATTAATAATTGAGAAAATGCAGGTATATTTGTTTGAGCACAGAAAAAAACATGAATAATTCTCAGGACAGAAGAATTAAGAGTGTAATATTTAAACTGAGAATGGAAAGCACCTATAAACCACATAATTTGCTGCTTGCATACGAAGGCTTTGTTAATCAAGAAAACTCTAGCCCAGAAAGATGAAGTTGCAAGTAGTACTGTACTGTACAAATGTATTGTAGTACATTTATTATTTTTTCGAAACTTTATGTACTTTTACTTTGCATATATATTGGTATGAACATACATTTTTTTTTCCTTTGGCAGTGCTGAGGATTGATCCCAGAGCTTTGTGTATGCTAACCACATACTCTACCAGCCCCTCAACACAGATCTTGCAGAGTGATTTGGCATTATACAATGAAATTAAATATTCATATATTTCAAGAACCAGCTTTTCACAGGTAGTGTATGCCTGGAGAAATCTCTCCACTAATATAATGGTAGATATTGAAAAAAATGTGTATTACAAGATAAATTGCAATAGAAAAGAGATGTCTCCCTTTTCTGAACTTACAAGAAAAGGAGCATGCATAAACTAACATTTAGAAACTAAAGGGGCACAGAAGTTTAAATAAAAAGAAAAAGAGGCTGCATATATCAGCAGAGAAATATCTTGGAAACATAACTTTAAAGGAAAAATCAAAGAACATGGGAATGCAAACAGAATTTTACTGGACATATCAAGTTTAAAGAAGCAAATGATACTGCTTATGGCTCTATACATTCCTATGGAAGTAGTAAACATAAAAACATTTCTGGAAAAGTTAAGCACTAACTTCAAAATAGATTTTCCTCTGAGAAGCAAAGGAGAGGGTAAGGACATAGGGAGCTGCAGCTGTTTCAGTATTTTTTCCCTTTTATTTCTTAAAGAAAAATCTGAACTCAATATAGTAAAATGTTAAAATTTAACAAAGTTGAGTTTTGGGTTACAATTTTAGTATATTACTGTCAACATAATTCTTTGTACTTGAAATAGTTCATAATAAAAAAAGTAGCTTAAGGCTCTATATATTAATAAAAGAACAAATTACTCCATGGTAAATTTTAAACAGAGAGAGAGAAAAACACAGAAAGAAAGAGTAATAACATAGAAATGCTATATATAAAGCCATTGTGTACAAAATACAGCCTTCCAGTTCTAGTCACTCTTACAACAAGAACTTTCTCTCCAACACCCTGATTATTTTAAAAACATGTCATTTAGGATCTTGTTTGGCCTCAGGGCTCTAAACCCAGGAATAATGTCTAGTCTTATCACAGGTAGGAGGATATCGAACTACGTGCTTAACATGCCAAAAGACTCCAAACAGCTGAGTTGGCCTTTTTTGGATTGAATACTGTTCAAAGTTGATGTTTAAAGTATTTTCTTCGCTCTGGCTTACATAGCAGATTTATAAACCAATGCATGTTTTTTATGTAACCTGAAAAGTAAAAAGAAACATTTATATCTTGCTGTCTTTAAGTGGTTCCACAAATTATTATTTTTAAAGAAATATTCTATATTTGTTCCCACTTTTAATTCAGTATGAAAGTTTTATGTGTAGAGATAAACCAAATCCTAGCCTAATGTTTGTAACTTTTGTAGATTTTCAATCTAATAGATCCTGCTGGTGTGAGCTATATTTAAATATGTACTTTAGGGGTATAAATCATATTCAGAGAGTAATGATTTCAAGTACATAAACCTGGATAAGGAGAAAATGATACCAATTTACCAGATGGGAAGTACTCGTTTAGAATCAGGAAAAGGGTTGTTTCATGGGCCATATCTCACTAAGCTTTTAATATATTTAAACAAATTCTTGTTGGGGAATTATCTCCAACTATTTAATTATATTATAATTACAGTCTTTTCTTTCAGGTCATTTTGTTACTGAAAAACAAATAAACAAAATCTGCAAATCTGTGGGGATTTATGTTGTTGTAGTTAGTCCTTACAGACATTTGGAAGTACTCTGGTTTCAGCAGCCATAGGCAAAATTCAGAGTGAGAATGACCGTACTATATTCATGTGTGCAAATTATAGAAAACTGGACAAAAAGACAAAGATCTGCTTATTAAGAACTTTCTGATTCAGATTAGGGTAGATTTAATCCTGTGGACATCAGGGAGAAGGTGGAGACATTTTGGTATTGTTAAGCAGAGAAATGGCATAATGAGATTTTACTTCTTTTGCGTATGAGAAATTAATGTAAAATTTAAAAATATGACTCACTGAGGTCCATGCTATGCAACTGGGTGGACAACTGTGTTTAGTTTATTCCTCCTTGTCAACCCTCAAGAAGCTTCATGAGGCAATATCAATATGGTAGTGTGATAGGCGACAGGAAACAAAGGGAGATACAAGTGCTCAATTCTCATTTTATGGGTGAGGAAATACACATATTAATAAATACAAGAAATCAGTCACAGTGAACATGTATGTATATATGTCTTAAGGACAATAAAAGATGCGATTTAAACCAATACATGAAATTTATTTCTATACATGAGAAAGCAAGAAGAGAACAAAAGTAAGCAAAGATGGAATGCTATAAATTTTGAATATTAAATAAGATGATAGAAGTAGGCCTAAGATAATATTTATAACAAATCAAAAGAATTTTAAAAGATAAATTATAAAGTAAAAACTACTTGATACCATGAATATATGCTAGTAAAAAATAAATACTTCAGACTGGATTTTAAAAATTCAAATGAGAAATCATGCACAAGAAATAAACATGCAACAAAAAAACAGAATTATTGAAAGCAAATGTGTTTAAAAATTGGGCAAAAATGAATCAAAAGGAAGTTCATATTAGACAGAGCCTTTGTAAGTTGAAGAAATATAAGTAGTATCATGATTATGATT
>VMDO01020096.1:9000-38284 GCA_007922755.1 Pedetes capensis | reverse complement strand
TAGCTGAAAGCAGAGAATATCAAAAAGATGTCTATCTATGTTTTATTGACTACACAAAAGCATTTGATTGTGTGGATCATAACAAAGTATGGATAACACTTTGGAAAATGGGAATACCAGAACACCTAATTGTGCTCATGAGATATCTGTACATGAACCAGGAGGCGGTTGTTCAAATAGAACAAGGAAACACTGAGTAGTTTAAAATTGAGAAAGGTGTGTGTCAGGGCTGTATACTTTCACCCTATCTCTCCAATTTATACGCTGAGCAAATAATCCAAGAAGCTGGACTTTATGAGGAAGAACATGGCATCAAGATTGGAAGAAGACTCATTAACAACCTGCGTTATGCAGATGACACAACTCTGCTTGCTGAAAGTGAAGAGGATTTAAAACATTTACTGATGAAGATCAAAGATCACAGCCTTCAATATGGGTTATGACTAAACATCAACAAAACAAAAATCCTTACGACTGGGTCAGCACGCAACTTCACAATCAATGGAGAAAAGATTTGAGGTTGTCCAAGATTTTGCTTTGCTTGGCTCTATAATCAACACCCGCGGAAGCAGGAGTCAACAAATCCAAAGACGCATTGCTCTAGGAAAAGCTGTGGCAAAAGATCTCTTTAGAGTATTGAAAAGCAAAGATGTCACATTGAAGACAAAGGTGCGTCGTACTCATGCCATGGTATTTTCAGTGGCATCATATGGTTGTGAAAGCTGGACACTGAACAAGAGAGACAGGAAAAGAATTGATGCTTTTGAATTGTGGTGCTGGAGACGTCTACTGAATATACCATGGACTGCCAAAAGAACCAACAAGTCTGTCCTAGAAGAACCACAACCAGAGTGCTCCTTGGAAGCAAAAATGGCCAAACTGCATCTTACATATTTCGGACATGTAGTCAGGAGAGAACAATCCCTGGAGAAGGACATCATGTTTGGAAGAGTGGCAGGTCAACGCAAAAGAGGAAAACCCTCCACCAGGTGGATTGACAGAATGTCAGCAACAATGGGCTTACACATAAATAAGATCGTTTGCCTGGCACAGAATCGGCAAGTGTTTCGATCTGTTGTACATAGGGTCAATTTGAGTTGGACTCAACGGCACCTAACAACAACAACAACAACTATACTAAAATGTTCTTGGGAAAGAAGTCTCAATTTTATACTTATTTGTATAACCCCATAGTATCCAATATATAGGTTTACAGATTTTTAATAATTAAGTCATTTCACAAATAGTTCTTTTATTTAAGAAGCTGTGTTAAAATAAAATGAAACTATATCTATACATTACAATATTTTCTATAGAGAAAGAAATGAAACTATTTTTGGCTTTACTCTTGGTACAGTGACTTGAAAGAACTAAAAAGAATAGGACTCTCAGTGCCTTTTACCTCACAGATCTGGCGAGCTGCATCTGTAGTAAGGCGAGCAGTCTCTGTTTGCTGAGCTGCTATTTTACAAGTTGCTTCTTGAAGGACTTCCGTTACTTCTCTTTGTGATTTAACCACTTGCTGCAATGATTCTGCATGGGCCTACGAAAAAAAGGAGATTTAAAAAAAAAAGTTAGGAGCCAGACATGCTAGTGCACCCCTCTCATCCCAGTAACTTGGAAGGCAGAGGCAGGGGGATCTTGAGTTTCAAACCCAGTGGAAGCCTGCAGAACCTAGCAAGACCCTCTCTCAAAGTAAATAACAACAACAACAACAACAATAATAATAATAATAATAATAACAAGAGGACTGGGGGTGCAGTCCTGTGGTAAGGCACTTGCAAAGTGTGTGTAAAGTCCTAGGTCAACTCCCAAGTACCACCAAAAAAAAAAAAAAAGGTTAAAACAAAGTTAGGTTTCGGTCTCCTCTCCACTCAAATTAGTATTAACTTGTAATTAGTTTCAATACTTTGCAGAGAGTTCAGTATTTAGAATTTTTTTGTATTATTGTGAAAAAAAAAATACTTGACTATAACCTAGATTTCATAGTTTAAGACTTTTTTTTTTGGAGGGGGGGGTACTGGCGGTTGAACCCAGGGCCTTGCAACTGCTGGACCACTGAACTGCCCCGTAGCCCATGTTTTTACTTTTCGAGACAGGGTCTCGCTGAGTTACGCAGACTGCCCCTGGTCTTGAATTTGCAATCCTCCTGCCTTTGCCTCCCGATTTGCTGGGATTACAGGCATGCACCACAACGCCCAGCCATAGTTTAAGTCTTAACTACATCATTTGGAGTTGATATGTCTGTGGATGAGTAACTACTAAGTACCTCAGTTTTCACTTCTCTAAATTAGAAGTCTTGATTACTTATTTCAAAGAGTTTCTACAAGAATCAAATGACATGAAATGATCCCATATAAAATACTAAAATATTATTTACAGGCTTTTGCTCATATAATTAATGAATGCTATAGTAAAATTTCTAAGATTAAAAATTTATGTTTACAAAACCAGTACATGCTGCATAATAAGTTACCTGAGCTGCTTTGTTTCGAGTTTCTTCTAATTGTCTCTGACACTCCAGAGCCTCTTGTTCAGCTTTCAGTTTCAACAGGGCCAAATCTCTTTCATGGTGTTGCTGTTGTGCCTTCAAAATAAAGAAGTGGTCACCAAATTACTTAACAGAATAACTATAAACACAATGCTACTCCCCGCCTTCCTTCCCTCCTGCTTTTCTTCCTCTCTCTTTTTTATTTATTTACTTACTTACTTATTTATTTATTGAGACATGGTCTTGTTATGCTGCCCAGAGTGGCCTTGAACTAACTGGCAATCTGCCTCAGCCTCATGAATAACTGGGATTACAGGTACAGACAACCACACCTAACTCACAAAGCTACCTTTTTAATAACATAAATGATTTTGAATAATCAACTACAGTCTGAAGGAAAGACAGTAAAGAGGATAGTCATCAGCCATTTATCATTTATCAAAAACATTTAGCGACTACCTACCATGTATCTAACAGCATGCAAGACAAAGAATGGATACCAAAAAGCTGATTAGAAAGCAAAAACTATAGCTTCTAACTCTTTGGAAGAGATAACATATATGTAAAAATAAAAACAATGCCTCATATCTCATTATTTTCATTATTTTATTTTGACTCTGAAGGAGCAAATTCATTAAAAATGTTGCCTCCTAAAAGGTCTTAGTTTGTTTTTGTTGGTTTTTTTTTTTAAATAAACCAAGACCCTTTCTTGTCATTATTCCATATTTTAGCTACTCATTTATATAGATTTTCACCTCCTTTGGAATAGTTCTAAGTAACATAGATTCTCTAAAGGTGGAAAGGCTGTAGAGTCATGTAATCCCCTGAATAAATCTGGAAATCCAGAATTATAATATACTCTGAAATTGGTAGAAAATACCAATGCTTATTCAGATTTCAAGGTCAGCATGGCCCTCTACTACAATGAGGCTATTTCCTCAAGCTAGTGATTCTCAACAAAGTTGACATTAGTCCCTCCCCACCCTTCACCAGGGAACATTTGGAAATATCTAGGGAGTTTCTGGTATCACAGTTACTTGATGGCACTATGGTTATGTACTGGAGAGGTGCAGGAATGCTGACCTCCCTGCAAAGTATGGAACAGAACCACACAAAGAACTGTCTTAAGTATTTTGTGAAGAACTAGAATATAAAACTGAAAATAGAATCAGTTCCAATAGTATCAAAAATTAAATATTTAGGAATAAAATTTAAAAGGAGTCATACTTCCAACTGAAAATTATAGTACTAACAAAAATATTAAAATATTTAAGTAAACAGAAAAGGACATTATGTTCATAAACTAGAAGATGCAATATTGCTAAGATGTGAACTCTCCCCAGACTTGATTTATTCAGTCAATGCCATTCCAATCAAAATTCCAGCAGGCTTGGTTTTTTTGTTTTTGCTGTGTTGGTTGAAACTGACAAATTGATTCTAAAAGTTATACAGAAATCTAAAACACCTTGAATACCCAAAACTATCTTGAAAAACAAGAACAAAGTTGGAGAAATTACAACCTGATTTCAACACTCACTATAAAGGCACAGAAAAAATGACAACATGGTATTGATATTAAAGACAGACAGAAAGATCAACAGAAAAGAATAAAGTCCAGATATAGACTTACACATAGGTGGTGACTTAATCACTGATAAATGTGATAATGTAATTCTAATTCTTGAAAGGAAATGGTGCTAGAACAATTGAATATACACAAAGGAAAAATGAACTTTCATCTCTTTATTCTTATCATACCCTAAAATTAATGTGATAAGGATCACACATTTAAATATAAAAGCTAAAACTAAAAGACTCTTGAGAAGAACATCAGAGATACCTTTGTTAGAGTATATATGTGTGTGTGTGTGTGTGTGTGTGTGTATATACATACATATATATATATATATATATATATATATATATATATATATATGTTTTGTTTTGTTTGTTTTTTGTTTTTTTTTTTTGAGGTAGGGTCTTGCTATGTAGCCCAAGCTGGCTTTGAACTCACTATGTAGCCCCGGATGGTCTCCAACTAGTGATCCTCCTGCATCAACCTCTCAAGTGCTGAGACTACAGGTGTGTGTCACCATGCCTTGGGACTGTTAAGAGTATCTCAACATCTTAGGGTAGGCAAAGATCACTTAGAAAACAAAATGCACTACCATAAAGGACAAAAAGTTTAAAACAAGATTTCATTAAAATTAAAAAGTTCTGCTCTTCAGAAGAGATAGTTTAAAAAATTAAAAAGTAAGCCAAGAACTAAGGTACAATATTTGAAGTATATCTAAAAAGGACTTGTTTCTAGATTACATAAAGAATTCTTATAACTCTATAGTTAAAAGACAATCCAAGTGCACAAAAGATTTAAACAGACATTCACAAAAGATGGTCAACAAGCACATAAAAAGATATCAACCTCATTAGTCATAAGAGAAATACAAATTACAACAACAAAGCTGGACACAGTGGCACATGCCTGTAATCCCAGTGACTCAGGAGGCAAAGGAGGAGGACAGCGAGTTCAAGGCCAGAGGCAGCTTCCATAACTTAGAGACAGACAGACAGACAGACACACACACACATACACATGCACACACGCACACGCACACGCACATACACAGGAAGGGATGAGGGGGCAGCCTAGTGGTAGAGCACTTGTAAAGTATGTGTGAAGCTTTGGGGTCAACCCCAAGTACTGAAAAAAAAATTATAATCACAATAAGATACTACTTCACACTCACTAGAATGACTACAGTTTTAAAAGACTAGTAGATCTGGACACCATGGCATATGCCAAAAATCCCAGCTATTCGGAAATATGGGGCAGGAGGATCATGAGTTTGAGGCCAGAGGCAGGCTGTGCAATTTAGTGAGACCCTGCCCCCCCCAAAAAAAAAAAAAAAAAATACTGGCAATACTAAATGATAGTAAGGATAGAAAACAATTGGAATTGTCACTTCTTACTGTAGGAGTGTAGCACATTACAACTATTTAGGAAAACAGTATGGCAGTTTCTTATAAAGATTTATATGCTTATACTTGACCAAAGCAATTGTAATCTTAGGTATTTATGCAAGATAAATGAAAATATTTTATATACATAAAGTTGTAAAAAAATTTATAGCAGATGTTAACCCCGAACTGCAAATAACCTAAATGTGTATCACAGGAAAATGAATAAATAAATTGTGACATATTGATCAATGAAACATTACTAGGCAAAAAACAAAACAACATATTACTGATATAATGATAATAAATCTTAAATTTATCTTAAATAAATAAGCTAAACACAACAGAGTTCAAAGTATACTTTGATTTACATGAAGATCTAGAACAAGCAAAAATAAACTGTGGTACTACAAATCACAATGTTAACTGCCTCAGGGGATTAACTGAAAATGGGCATATGACAACTTTTGGGGGTAATGAAAGTGTTCTACAGCATGATTAGACAGTTGTTACACATGTATATACACTGGTCAAAATTCATCAAAGCTGCATGCTTAAAATCTGCATATTTTATTGAATATACTGGGGAGGTATTATTAAATAATACCTCAGTTAAAAATAATAATACTATAGCACCTCCTTTGAGAAACACTGCTTAGGCCTCTGGATTTTTTTTTGCTGAGCAAAGATCCACATTATCCTGGTTTTATCAAACACCTGGATCTCAGAAATTTTTTGGTTTGGTACAAATAAAGGATTAAAAAAAAGAACTCTTTTTGTTGACAAAAGAGATCATCAACGAAAACAGAAAATATTAAAATGACTACCTAATTTTTGCATTGTCATTAGCGCATAAAACATGGAAAAGAAAGTATGTGATAAAGAATGATTGCATAATTGTTCTGCTGCCACACCACATCTTCAATTTCCTTCCTAATAACCTATGTGAGAGTTTTTCCCAAGGGGTATTCATAGGTGCTGATGACAAACTGGTTTTTTTTCCTACTTTGCAGTTTAAAAGTTTATTTTTAAACTCATCATTAAGACTACTTTAAATTACAAAAAAAAAAAAAAAGAAAAAGAAAAAAAGAAAGAAAGAAAGAAAGACCAGAGAAAGATCAAGAAAATTCCACAAATACCTTTATGATCTGAGCCAGAGACACACTCTCCTGCTGAGCAAGTGAAATGCCTCTAACTCTTTCCACATCTGACAATTGTCGCACTGATTCCTCAATGGCGCTCAGATAACTGAGTTCTGCTGCCATACGATGCTGGAGGCCAGCAGGAGAAAAGCGCTTAGAACCTGGGGGTAACAATTGTCAAGTGGAAAAGTTCACATGAAATTACATCTTAGATTTCTAAAATTTATTTCTTTTTCATTTCTTTTCTTTTCTTTCTTTTCTTATGGTACTTTGGGGTTGAATCCAATACCTCACACATACTCTGCAAGTGTTCTACCAACGGGCTGCACCCCAAGTCCACTTTTTATCTTTTATTTTGAATCAGGATCTCACCAAGTTACACAGGCTGCCTCAGGTCTTGAACTCACAATCCTTCTGCCTCAATCTCCTGAGTCCCTGGGATTACAGGCATGTGCTACCACACCCAGCTCTAAAATTTATTTCTTATTTTAAGAGCCAAACCAAGTTTGCTTTCCTTAGTAGGAAAGACTGATTTACCAGTAAAATGTATTTTAATAGTTACTTTTCTTCTATGTATGCATATCCCTATAAACACTTACAGGAGTGCATATATGGGATACTTTTTTAGGTGAGGAGTATTCATCCCAGTACTGGGGGTTGAACATAAGGTTTCACACAGGCTAGGAAGTGCTCCACCACCAAGCTGCACCTCTAGCCTCTTTATTTTTTATTTTGAGACAGGGTCTCCCTAAATTGCACAGACTGCCTCTGGCCTCAAACTCGCAATCCTCTTGCCTCAGCCTCCTGAGTTGTCCTGTGAGCTTTGAGTAATCCTGGCAACATGGAAAAAACTGCCACTACTGAATCTCTCATGCTTTTCAATATTTAAGTTCCTACACAATTTTTGTTTATTAATTCAAAGAGTAATTACATTAATTTGAAATAACATTTCCCTATGTTTCAACTGAAAGAAAAAAAGAATTTTCAGGAAAAGAGAGTAATACTTTATTTTTAAAATTGTAATTACATCTGGACACGGTGGCATATACTTGCAATCCCAATAACTCAGGAGATGGAGGCAGGAGGATTGCAGGTTTGAGGCCAGAGGCAGCCTGCATAACTTAGTGAGACCCTATCTCAAGATAAAACATTTTTTAAAAAAAGGAGCTAGGGGGTACAGCTTAGTGGCACAGTACTTATAAAGTATGCATGAGATCCTAGGTTCAGCCCCCAGTACTGACAAAGAAAAATTGTAACTGCATAAATCTACTTGCCTGGTATTGAAGCCATCTCTGTTGCATTCACATCAGTGAAAGCTGCTGTGGACTTAAATCCTGCAGTAGTTGGAGGTATTACCACTGAGGACTTAGATCTTTCTAATGAAGTTGTTGGAAAGTTAAACTGTAACAATTTCTGGGAAGTTGGAGATAAGGGAGAAGTTGGAGTTTTCTGAGATCTTCCCTTGTCTGATGAGCCACTAGAAGTTTTATTTCATAAAGACATTAGAGAAAGGAAACTACTTTGAGAAATAGCTAAACAATTCATAAGGATAACACACATTTCTTTAACATTAGCTTTAAAAAAAACAATGATTTAAAAATTTATTCATTCTACATAGTCATTATGCTGAATGAAGGACTATGATACTTCTTAAATTGCTAAATTTATACTGGTGAACAAACTAGGCACAAACCCTGACCTAAATAAAATGAAAATGAGGTCTCTTGATTAAAGTGGCACTTAACTCTTTCCTACACAAGGTACGTGCACGATGATTCATTTATTGTTTACAAACCAAAGTCTTCCAAAATAACTTATAAATCAATAAAAACATAACTATATATAAAATACATTATCTTATAAGAGTGTCTTATAATATGTCTCTGAAAGAGAATATCATCTTGTATTTAAAATTAAGAAAGGACCCACTATTCCTTTGCCAGTCCCTCTTTTGTTAACCCAAAAATTCACAAAAAAATTATTTTTATACTATCCATTTCTAAATACTTAATGTATGTTCATCTTTTTATAGTTAGCTTTTAATACTATATCTTTCCTTTCCTAAGCATTTTATTAAGTAACTGCTCAACAGTTTGATTGCAACAACTCTTAAGCCACTTAATGCAACCCAAGGCACATGTTTAGCCCCTCCTTGAGAATCTAGACTCATTAAAGATATTATTTCTCATAATACCAGGCATGTTACCTTGCACTGAATATTCATTTATTGAATAAATTATTCAAAGCTACTCTGTAAAGAATTTAGCAAAGTTAACATATTTTCTGAAAACTAAAATAAGTTTGCTTTCAGGTTCTTTCTTTTCTTTTTTTGGCGGGCTGAACCCAGAGCCTCACACATACTTTGTAAGTGTGCCACCTTTGTGCTGAATCCTAGCCCCTTTTTTTATTTTTTATCTTGAGACAAGATCTCATTAAATTATGCCCAGGCTGCCTCTGGCCTCAAACTGTGGTCTTCCTGCCTCTGCCTCCCAAGTTGCTGAGATTAAAGGATTGTGCCACTGCGCCCAGTAGCTTCTGATAAAATTATGGAATAGATTTCAAAGGTAAAAATTTCTCTCATACTCAGCATGAATATTTGAGTAAAAGTAGTCCTGAGAGGTATGCACTTGTTTTTGATAGCCTTTACATTTCTATTGATGGTTTAGAGAAATCTTTCAGTGGACCCCACTTGTTGTTAGGTGCTGTCGGTCTGACTCATAGCAACTTTCATAGGGTTTTCAATGGCCGATTGTTTCGGGATTGCCTTAGGAGTGGATTGCCACGTCCTTCTCCCATTTTTGTGGTGCTGGGAATCAAACTTGGGACCTCAGAGAATGCAGAGTGGCACTCTACCACTGAGCTAAATCCCAGCCCCAGAACCTCCTTGTAGATGGGGTATATGTTCCACAACCTCCAGCAGATGCCTGAAACTTTGGATAGTCCCAAACTGATCATATTCATATATATATATATATATATATATATATATATATATATATACACATATATATACACAAATTTAATGCTTTTTCCAACCAAATTAGCAACTACTGCAGTTTAAGGTGTAATAGCAAACCTGTCATGTATTTCTTTTTCTTTCACAATTTTATAGATAAAAAGTTCATTCTTATTGTAGATCTTAGCAACTTCAGCATACAATTCTTTTCCTTTCCTTACTAAGTCAAGATCTTTTACATTTTCACTTAAAGCAAGCACTTTACAGATTCTTTTTGCCATATTCCAATTGCCAGTAACATTACTCTTCAGCTTTGGGTCATCATTAAATAAAATAAGGTTTAATTAAAAACGTGTACATGATATCGCAACAGTGACAATCTGATAATTAAGATGGCTACTAAAAGACTAACAACTAATGGAATACACTGGACAAAAGGATGATTAACATGGAGGGAAGATGAAGCTGGATGATGTGAGATTTCATATGCTACTCAGAATAGTGTATATTTCAAAACATGAATCATTTATTTCTGGAACTTTCCTTTTAATATTTTTGGACCACAGCTGTCAGTAATGAAACCATGGACACTGAAACCATGGATAAAGGGGGATTATTGTATTTCTAACAGTTTATCAATTTCATTTATGGAATCTAAAAATAATTATCATTTTAAATTCTAGCACATCAAGCAAAAGAAAGCACCCTGCACCTCCCTGTATGGTTTTACAAGATGAATTTATATTTGCTTTCCAGAAGAGAGTCACTTAGACTAACATGTTAAAGAGTATGTTTCTAGTGATTTTAGTAAGTTTTACCAAAAGTTGAAAGAAAGAAGAAAGAGAGCAAGAGAGAGAGAGAAAGGAAAGGAAAGGAAAGGAAAGGAAGGGAGGAAGAGAGGGAAGGAGGGAGGGAGGGAGGGAAAGAGCTTGGGGACACAGAGTGCCTATAGCCAACTCAGTACAGAAAAAAATAGGTTAAACTTTTTTTCAAAAATCTGGATTGCAGCTGTGTGTGGTGGTGCAAGCCTATAATCCTGTTCACTTGGAAGATAGAGGCAGGAAGATTGTGAGTTCAAGGCCATGTAGCAAAACCCTGCCTCAAAATAAAAAATAAAAAAGAGGCTGGGGGTGCAGTTTAGTGGTAGACCACTTGCAAAGTATTTGCAAGATCCTAGGTTCAATCCCCAAGTACAACTTTAAAAAAATAAAATCTGGATTCCTCCTTATCAAAGGCTCAAATAATTTTATCCACTGTGAATAATCATGGGGGGGGAGATCTATACTATAGTATGGGGCATTTATCAAATATTACTTATTTGGGCTGGAAAGCCTATATTTTAGAAATATTTAGCTTTGTAGATTTTGCCAAAATAAATCATCAGGGTATCTATAAAGGAAAAGTGAAGTTTTCAGAATCTAAAATCACTGATGAAGAAATTAAAATTTAATCCTAAATATAGCCAGTGATGGTATTGATGATGCAACAGAATAGCACTAAAAATGGTTATCCACATGTTAACAGTTAGAAAAAAAAGAATTTACTTAGGAAAAGATCAATCTGCATCTTCTCAAAGTCTCAACTTCCAAAAGGGCAGACCCAAGCTAAGGTCATGTGGACAGAAGAGCAAGAACTATACAGGAAGCAATGACTGGAGCTTATGTGCAATACATGACATTAAAAAGAAGACTTAAAAAATACAAAGTATGCAAGGTCCATTAGCAAAATAACAGGGAAATTTTAAAATTTGTTTGATGGGTCTAATAAGCAGGAAAGAAAAGCTTAGAAGAAGAAATAGTTTCAACAATGGAACCAAACATATGCTAAGTAGTTGTGTTTAAAAAATGGAACAATATAGTTGAAAAGCACTCTTTTAAGCATGGTAGAGGTTTGGGCAAAAGATTGAGCCAAGAACATTATGTGAATGGCTTTCAGGATAGAAAGGGGGGTTATGCCTAAGATATAGAATTCCTAAAGGACAGGTTATAACAGGTGATGGGAGAGATGATCATATTCTAAAACATAAAGTCTAGAGCTATGAACAAAACTACAAAGTTTATCCAGAAGGTACAGAATTTTACAGTAGGTCTAACATGCATAGCTAACTGCCAAGCTGAAATTTACTGTATGGATTCTTTGAACATCAATGATATTGTAACTTCAATCATATATGGGTTATAGTATAAAATATGTATTCCTTTACCTCACAGAATGCCCAGAAAGTTCTTCCAAAGTGCTATCAGTGTCAAAAGTCTGCTCATAATCTTTAACAGAAAGCTTGCTACTGGTTCCAGATTTCTTTCCTTGATGAGATCCACGTTCTGAGCCAGACTGTACTTTTTCCTCATCAATAAGTGAGTTCTGACCATTTCCAGTGAACGAATCCAACCCTGTAAAGTAAATTTCTCACAAAGCTGATTCCAAACATTAGACTTAATGAGGTAGATAACTGATATGTAGATTAATAAAATAATTTAAAAGTACAGAGCAGAATATTTAAAAAATAATTTATATTTAAAATTTGTTTTTCATATCTAAAATAAAGCAGTTCATCTTTCTGTCTCCATTTAACTGGAGAGTGTTCCATTAATATCTTCCACTAGCTATTAATAAATAGTTCTTAGCTCAATGAGTAATACAATTATATTAAACAAAAAACCCAAAATAAACATTTTTTAAGGATAATATTCAGAGCTGAGAGAAAAATGGTAACAAGTGTCAAGAGAATTACACAATTCTTTTGAAAAACTCTATGGCAAGCACCATATAGCTAAGCTCCATAAAAATGAACCTTACTAGCCCAGTGTGGTGGCACAGGCCTGTAATCCCAGCACTTGGGAGGCAGAGGGAGAAAGATGGCAAGTTCAAGGCCAGCTTGGGCTATATATTAAGACCCTCAAAACCTACACCAAAATCAAAAAGAATAACCTTACTTATAGGGCTATACATTATCAAGATTACTGAAACAAGTAAAAATTATGCATGATATTCCATGCTTAACTTTGTAATTTTAAACATTTTAAACTATGTTTCCAACAACAGAATAGCTATCTAAATTGCATAATAATTTGAACTTAAGTAGCACTTTGTAATTTAAAATGCACTTCATATTATCATTTTATTGCTCTTAAACATCCTATGAAATAGTTACTATACCTTCAATTCACTGATGAGGTAACTAGAGATCTATAAGGTTTTATAACCCCTTAAGTTACATAAATAATAATTACACACACACAGGCTGTCTATATGTCTAATGCACTGTTTCCCTTGATGGTATATTTAAATAACAGCAAGGGCAAATAATTTTTATTTGTTTTTCAGTGTTTTTGAGACAGGGTCTTACTATGTATCCCCAAATTCACTATGTAGTTCAGACTGGCCTTGAATTCTCTATCCTCCTGCCTTAGACTTCCCAGTGCTAGGATTACAATTGTGCACACTACCATGCCCAGCTTAAACATAGTCATTATTCTGGCTTTTACTTTGGATTTTTGTTTGTTTGTTTGCTTGTTTTTATGGTGCTGGGGATTGAATCCAGGGCCTGATGCATGTTAGGCAAATGTTCCACCACTAAGCCAAATCCCTAGTGGGAAAATACTTATTACCTTTTATAAAAAAGCAGAATACAGAATTGCATATATATTTTAATAGCAGTTAAAATATTTAAAATGTATCTATTACATATGGTTAAAGATCAAAAGAAAATGCAAAACAATCAGGCTATACCCATGTTAATGGTGGCATTATTCACAACAGCCAAAACACAGAAGCAAACCAAGTGTCCATCATATGCATGGATGAACAAGATGTAGAACATACAAACAACAGAATATTGTCCATCCTTAAAAAGGAAGAACATTCTGACAAAATGAATGAACTGTGAAGACTTTAAGTGAAGTAATACAACATGAATGAACCTTGAAGACTAAGAAATAAGCCAGTTACAAAGGAAAAATTTTTAAAAAGTCCACTTATAAGAGTTCCCTAAAATAGGCAAATTTATGGACAGAAAGTAGAACAGTTGTTACTAGGTGCTGGGGGAAGGGAAAATGATAGTAATAATTTAATAAGTATAGAGTTTCAGACTGGGATGATGAAGACATTCTAGACATGGATGGTGGTGATGGTTGCCACCAAATAGTACATTTAAAACTGAAATATCTGAGGAATTACTAAACAATTAGAAAGGACTGTATAATCTGAAGTCTATTTATGATGTTTAGGCAGAAGAAAATTATTAATACTGGTTATATCTAATTTTTCTATAACAAAGATGCACTACTTTCAAAATGAGAACATTTCATTAATTTAATACTGTTCTTTGAAAATAAATACACAATTTAAAAACTGCTCTTGACTTCAAACAACCAGAAATTGCAGATAACAGTGTCCTACACAAAAAGACCTAAACTATTAAGGGATCCATAAGAAAATAAAATGTTTGTGCCTACACAGACTACCAAATGAAAGTACATTTATATGTTTCAAAATTAAATTAAAATAATTTTTTTACTTAGGATTACCATTTTAACCTACCAACTACTCCCAACTATACTTGTTAGGTGCCATCAAGTCAGTGTCCAACTCATTACAACCCTATGTACAACAGAATGAACCACTTGCCAACACTGTGCCATGCCTTGCACTACGTCAGTGCTTCTCTGTTATTCATAGTGTTTTCAATGCAGATTGTTTCCAGAGTGGGCTACCAGGTCCTTCTCCCGTTTTTGCAGTGCTGGGGATTGAACCCAGGGCCTCAGAGCACCCAGAGCAAGCACTCTACCAACTGAACTAAACCCCAGCATACCATCTATACTAGGTAAGCAATTTTTGTATGGAGCATACAAATACATTTTTACCACTAGATGGAGTGTATACAATAAAAATTACACTGAAGGAGAAGTTACATTTAAAATGATGCTATGTTAACTGAAATGTATCAGTGGGTGCGTGATTAGGGAAACTGAAAACCACAAAACACCACCTATAATTTACTCTGTTTATATTATAGTTTAAATTCAATTTATTTTATATTATAATTTTTAAAAACCTACAATGAATCATATTGCTTCTACTCATAAACTCAATATATCATGGTATTTAAAAGTTATGTGCATATTATTGTAAAGATAGACAGGTTTTAGGAGTCAGAAATCAGAACCTGGGCTTTACCAAGCCAGTGACAAGTTAGGTGACACACTAACAGCAATGTGTAACAAGTGCAAGACAAAACAATGAAGCAAGATTATTCCTAGGTGCCATCAAGTCAGGTCTGACTCATAGCGACTCTCTGTGCAACAGAACAAAATACTCCCCAGCTCTGCCATGCATAGGATATTCTTAATGTTTAAGTCCATTGTTGCAGACGCTGTGTCAATTCACCTTGTTGAGGATATTCCTTTTTTATGTTGACCTGCCACTCTCCCATACATGACGTCCTTCTCCAGGGACAGGTCCCTCCTGACAACATAACCAAAATACGTAAGACTCAGTCAAGTCATCCCTGCTTCCAAGGAGAACTCTGGTTGCACTTCTTCTAGGACAGATCTGTTGGTTCTTTTGACAGTCCATGGTATATTCAATATTTATCTCCAGCACCATAATTTGAAGGCATCAATTCTTCTCCTGTCTCCCTTATTTAATGTCCAGCTTTCACAACCATATGATATGACTGAAAATACCATGCAAGAGTTAGGCACACCTTTTTCTTCAATGTGACATCTTTACTTTTTAACACTTTAAAGAGCTCTTTTGCAAGAGCTTTTCCCAATGTAATGCGTCTTTTGATTTCCTGACTGCTGCTTCCATGGGTGTTGACTGTAGAATCAAGTAAAGCAAAATCTTAGACAACTTCAATCTTCTCTCCATTTATTATGAAGTTGCTTACTCTCCATTTATTATGAAGTTGCTTACTGATCCAGTTGCAAGGATTTTTGTTTTCCTGATGTTATGTGCAATCCATACTGAAGACTGTGTCCTTCGATCTTCATCAGTAAATGTTTCAAATTCTCTTCTTTCAGTAAGCAAACTTGTGTCATCTGGATAACGCAGGTTATTAACAAACCTTTCTCAAATCCTCATGCCATGCTCTTTGTAAAGCCCAATTTCTTGGGTTATTTGCTCAGCAGAGAGAGGGAAGAGGTACAGTAAAAAGGATATAACCCTGATGTACACCTTTCTTGACTTTAGCTCAGCACAGAGATTGAAGAAGTACAGTCAAAAGATACAATCCTGACACACATCTTTACTAACTTTAAACTACGCAGCATTTCCTTGTTCTGTTTGAATAACTGCCTCCTGGTTGATGTACAGATTCCTCATTTCCCAAACCATATTCAGCTGAATTCTAATGCCATGAAATACTAATTAACGAAAGGATTCTGATTTGAAAAATTGGGAGTGGATGTGGTGGTGTATACCTTTAATACCAGCACTGGGGTCAGGAGGTTTCAAGCAAGAAGATCACAAGTCCGAGGCCAACCTAGGCCATGTATCAAAATTCTATCTCAAAATAAAAATAAAAAAGAGCTGAGATTATAGACTCAGAGCTACTGCACTTGCCTAACATTCATGAGGCCCTGGCTTCAATCTCCAGTGTCACAAAATAAACAAAAACTATTTGGAAAATTATTTACACTATAGTTTTATCTTTTCTCTAAAGTAAGTAATACATATTAGCATATTGCTAAGTCCAGTAGGAAGTCTGTTTTACTTTCTAAAGGCATTTCCCAAAGATAGAAACATGAAGCTCTTTTATTCTCAAAAACACTCATGAAAGCCTATCTCACTAAACCTATATTTCACCAGAAAAGACACACTTTGGGAAGTGTTGGTAAAATGGTATCTATAGGTCTCACCATGACTTTCAGAGCAATTTCAGTTACCAGAAATTATACTATGTTAATGTTAAGAAAAAATTTATCCTAGCAGTAGGCTATTTTGCAAAATGTATCAAAATTTTAAAAACACCATATTCATTATCCCATTATCTCTCACTGTAGGGTTCTGCCATATAGGAAAGAATCAGACTAATATGTAAAGATGTATTTACAAGGATATTCAATGCAGCAGTGTTTATAATGGAAAAAAGAATAACCTAAATATCCAGAAATGGGGAATTGACTAAACTATAATCTATTTAAATAATAGAACATTAGGTAGTTCTTAGATAGTAATCTATATTTGTTGCCAGCAAAAGATATGTGTAATTAACAGATAAAGCAAAATAGCATATAAAATGTGATCACATGCATGTAAATTTTTCTATTTATGCATGGCCACAAATTGTTTGGAAGGATTCTTACCAAAAATATTAACATCTCACACCCAGTAGGATGTCTATTATCAAAAAACAGAAAATGATAAGTGTTGGCATGGATGTACAGAGTGGAATCGTTTTGCACTGCTGATGAAAACACAGTATGATGTAGCTGCTACAGAAAACAATGGATGTTCCTCAAAAAGTTAAATATAGATTTGTCATTTTATCCAGCAGTTCTGTATCTGGGTACATACACTAAAGAATTTAAAGCAGGAATTCAAATATTTGTATACCAATGTTCATTCAGCATCATCATTTACAATACCTAAAATGTAAAAACAATCAAATGTCTATGGACAGAATTGTTGTTGTTGTTAGGTGCTGTCAAGTCGGTATCCGACTCATAGCGACCCTCATAGGGTTCTCAATGGCTGACTGTTTCGGGATTGCCTTGCGAGTGGATTGCCAGGCCCTTCTCCCATTTTTGCGGTGCTGGGAATTGAACTCGGGACCTCAGAAACTGCAGCACAGCGCTCTATCAACTGAGCTAAATCCCAGCCCATGGACAGAATAGATAAACAAAATGTTATATACATAGAATGGAATATTATTCAGCCTTTAAAAAGAAAGGAAATTCTGATATATGCTGCAACAGAGATGAACCTAGAACATGTTATGATAAGTGAAATAAGCCAGATACAAAAGAATAAATATTGCATAATTCCACTTATATGAAATACCTAGTCAAATTCATAGAAGCAGATAATAGAATAGTTTTGCGAAGGGCAAGGGGAGGGAGGAATAGAGAGGTACTGTTTAACAGACACGGAGTTTCAGTACAGGAAGATGAAAAAGCTCTAGAGGTGGACAATGGTGATGACTGCATAATGTAAATGTATACTTAATGTCACTGAATTGTATACCTGAAAATGGTTAAAATGATAAATTTTATGATATATACTTTTTACTTTGATAAAAATAAAAATGAAAAATTCTGAAAAATAAAATAAAAATAAATTTAAATGTAAACATTAGTTATCTTTATGTAAAAAGATTAAAGGCAAATTTTTATCTTCAAATATAGTTTTCTATATTGACTGGTTTCTTCACCATATTCCTATTTTAAACTCAATGAACAGGATTTATCTTTATAATTAGAAAAAAATAATTTTGGAAGCAAAATCATTCCCAAGCTTGAGGCCATCCTGTGAGCTTAAAAAGATTTTGCATAAACACTGTTATCTCCTCACTTGTAGGCCTACACAACAAATCATAATTAAGAGTAGGACTAAGGGCTGGACTGAGGATGTAGCTCAGTGGTAGAGTGCTTACCTAGCACGCACAAGGCCCTGGGTTCCATCCCAAGCACCGCAGCAGAAAAAAAAGTAGAACTAAAGGCATTGAAGAGTATATCAAGCACTCTAAAATATTTATTGAGTGCCACTGTGCTATCTTTTATGCTATGTACTGGAATGCAATTGTTTCTGATAATTTCATGTGAGTTTCAAAATTACCATAGGAAATATCTATTATTATGTTCAGTTCTCAGATAAGAAAATTTGAGGGTTATATTTAATGATGCTCACAGAAGTGCATGACGTACTATTATGGTTTTCTTCCTTGCTTTTGTGGTTCTGGGGGGCTGAACCCAGGGACTCACATAGAATTTGCAAGTACTCCACACTGAGCTACACCCCCAGCCCCTTTTTTATATTTTATCTAGAGACCAGGTCTCACCAAGTTACACAGGCTGCCTCTGGCCTCAAAGTTGTGATCCTCCTGCCTGCACCTCCTGAGTCACTGGGATTACAGGCATGCATCACCACGCCTGACTTATTATGCTTCAATGCCAGACTGGTCTACATAGCAAGATCCAGGACAGCTTTGGCTACATGGAAAGACACTATCTCCAAAAAAATCAAGGGGAAAAAAAAAACAAAAAAAACCCCAAATCTTAACTTTAGATTACTACCACAAAATCACTGGTAAGAGAAAAGTCACCATATAGAATTCCACTTACATTCCATCTTTTCTTTTCCTTTCTTTCCTTTAGAAGTAGATGAACGAGATGATGCAGTAGACTGGGCTCCTGATGAATGCTGAGAGGTAACATCCACAGAGGAAAGTTCGTAGGCAGGCTTTCTGGTAGAATGGTCCTCCTGAATGCCTAAACTGCTACCACCAATACTGTCAAAGAAAAAGTAACCACCACAGTTAACAAAAAATAAAATATCTGAGTGAAGCCATGAATCTGAGTTTACAGAGCTCTAAGTTTACAGCAGCTCTGAGTTTACAGAGTAGACACCATGAGTGTTGGCATTGATGTATAGAGAGTGGAATTCTTATGCATTGCTGATGAGCAAATCTCACCCACTTTGCATTGAAAAAATACACGGACAAAAAGTTATTGAGATTATATGGTGGCGTGGCAGGCATGTCCAAGGAAAATTCTGAAGATTTGCTCCCCTTATGAATTTTGTGACAGGTGAGTGTACGGAGATGTCAACTAGTGGGTAACACATTATTAGAATGGTAGTAATAGGAGAAAACAGGATCATCTTGTTAGAAGCCTTGGACCAAGTGTATAACCAATGGCTATTCAGGAGAGGTCAATGTCTCCTCTTCCAAAGAGCCTGTTTTACTATGATATAAAAATCGGGTCATGTACATTTTCATATTAAACTTTTTATTAAGTAAACTTTTATAATAGTCAAAAAAAGAAAAAGGAAAAATCTTAAAACACAGCTAAAACTAAAGATATTTAAAATCTACTTAATCACTAGAAGAATTTAACTACAATCATAGATGGCTTCCACTTTGCTTTTTTCCTTTATTACTATAAGTCCAGACTATTCCCTATGGCTCAATTTATTATTGAGAAAAATCTCAGGCGAGTTGTTTACTGAAGTGAAACCAATAAAAACCTAACATTTCAGACATGTAAGAGAAAAAAATGTCATGCTGAGGAGTGGAAAAATGTGGCCTCAATTTCTGTTCAACTTTATAACTTCATACAGTATAACTATTTTTCTTCTGATACTCTTATAAGGCAATAATTTAATATGTTCTATTTTAACCTGGAAAGGAAATGAATCAATCCACATTGACTGGTGATATTAAATGTCACAATTAAATCCTTAAAAAGCTTTTATTTATAATTTTAATCTTTTCTTGAGAGCTCAAAATTTAAAACTATTATAGTTTTAATAATATTTATTTCTATTACTCCAACTGGACTTAATTTTTATAAGAACATCTAATAATTTTATGTGAACTACAACTTCTGGAATGTAAAAAAATTTTGGAACATGAAGAATTACAGTTTATATGGTAACACATTTGGGGGAGGAAATTCTCTGTAACGAAGTCTAATTCATTTATTAAGTAATTTAGCTTCTGTGCTTCACGTTCTTCTCTAACACAGAAATAGTAACAATAAATCAGGATATTACCAAATCAGGCTATTTAAAAAATGAGTTAGCCGGGCATGGTGGTGCACACCTATCATCCCAGTGACTGGGGAGTCAGAGCCAGGAGGATGGCAGGTTCTAGGCCAGAGCCAGCCTGCATAACTTAACAAGACCCTGACTCAAAATAAAGAATAAAAAAAGGATTAGGGTACAGCCCAGTGATAGAGCACTTGCAATGTTCAAGGCCCTGGGTTCAACCCCTAAGTACTGCATAAATAAATAAACAAATATTAAAAATTGAGTTCACATGGAAAGTCCCTCAATCCTCTCAGTGCTTCACACATTTGTTGTTGTTTTAGACATTATAGTTGTTACAATTAATTTTTTCTAAGCTTTACAAAATTTTAGATGTTTTCTTCATTTAAAAAAAATCATTTATTACTTAGGATCAGAGTCAAGTATCTATCTGATCTTCGTTAATCCCACCAGTGAAAACCCTTTCTTAAGCTTCTTACATTAATACAGCACAAGATAGTTTCCCAATGCTATCTTCTATGGGGATTCACCTATTGATTTGACAACCTATTCTGCTTTCTAGGTGCCAGGCCTTGTTTTAAGTATTTTATATTTCATTGAACACTCATAATAATTCTGTGAGGCAGGCAGACACTATTATTTCCCCCACTTTAAAGAGAAGAAAAATGAGGCATAGGGAGGTCAAGTAATATGCATAACTAAAAACAACTAACAATCAGGAGAGCCTGGATTTAAATCCAGATAGTCTGGATCCAGAGTCCATGATCTTCCCACATGCTACATATACTCTACATATGTCATTGAACAAGCAAAATTTGACTTATATTCAGATTATAGTGCTCATTTGCATATTTTTCACTCTTCGGGCATTAGTCCATATTGCTAACATGTTCTTACTTAGATTCAACAGCTGATTTTTTTTCTGTCAAAATCTCACTTCCTGGAGAGGACATAAAATCATCTTCATATGAAATCCTGCTTCGAGGGGTGGTGACAGCATTCAGAGGCCGAGATGAAGATGTTTCTCTGTCTAATCTGTCATCTAACCCTGTCAAAAGAAATAATTGAGGCATGGTTAAAAACAAAAATTAAAAATACTGTAAACAAACCATTCCATAACATGGAGATTAATAACATGGACATAGGGAAATCTACTTTGTTTTTACTAGTGCTCTTTTCCAATTTTCCTTTTTACATAACAATACAATAACTTTTTATTAGGAAAAATTTTGAACACACATGAAAATAAAATGGTATAATGAAACCAATATATCTACTACCCAGCTTCAACAAAGACTAATACATGAGCAATCCAGTTTCAATCAAACTTATTCCTCTCATCTACCATGCCCCCAAGTCATTATTTTGAAGTAAATCCCAGATAATATACTATTTTATATGTAAATATTTCAGTATAATTATATAATCTTAATGAAAACTTAATTAAGAATTTAAGAACAAAATCAATACTCTTATTAAAACATAAGAGTGTTGATTCCTCAGCATTTTCTTTCATCAAAAAAAAACAAAAAACAAAAGAAATTTAAAATTACCAGTGGTAGAAATAAGTGAGTAAACAAAAGAGAGCAATAAGATATAAAAGTTTGCACAAGATCATAAAGAACTTCTTAAATATGAATTCTAGGAAAAAGCAATCTGATACCCAGCTAAGCATAACAGGAACAGATGAAATCAATTCTTTTGCCAATAATTTGTTCACTGTATAGAGTGGAAATTTCCAACCCAGAAATTCTAAGGTTACATTAAAATAAGTCAGGGACAATCTACCTATAGCAGAGAGAACAGAAAAAGGGATTTGAAAGAATTGAATATATCACAGAAAATGAAAATTGTGTTGCCAGGCGCAGTGGTGCACGCCTGTAATCCCAGCGGCTCGGGAGGCAGAGGCAGGAGGATCGCAAGTTTGAGACCAGAGGCAGTCTGCATAACTTAGTGAGACCCTGTCTCAAAAAGTAAAAAAAGAAAAAAAAAAAAAAAATGGGCAAGAGGTGCAGCTCAGTGGTCCAGCACTTGTAGAGCATGCAAGCTTGGTGGCCTGGTTTCAACCCCCAGTACCACAAAAAAAAAAAAAAAAAAAAAAAAAAAAAAAAAAAAAAAAAAAAAAAAAAAAAAAAAAAAAAAAAAAAAAAAAAAAAAAAAAAAAAAAAAAAAAAAAAAAAAAAAAAAAAAAAAAAAAAAGAAAGAAAGAAAAAGAAAATGAAAATGAAAATTATGTTGAAAATTTTAGGAAAAAGAAGGAAATTTTAGAAGTTAGTATCTTAGGACTCAAATAGAGACACATTACTATTCCAGATCTGACTGCTATTAAAATTAGTTTTGACAAAAGATATTACAGTTTTCCATATGAGAAATGTTACTACCTTGCCCCTCTGGATGCTTGACCATTACATTCTAAGGTCACAAGTCACTATATTAAGAAACATACGTGATTTGTACTTAGGTGCTTAAGGAAGGCCACAGACAATCTAGTGTATGCTTGATATATACCCACTTGTAAACATCACTTAGGAATTTTTCTTTATTTTCTTGCGGTACCAGGGGCTGGAACCGAGGGCCTCACACAAACTTTACACACAGTACTACTGAGCCATGCTGTCAGCCCATTTTTTATTCTATCATATTGAAACAGACTCTCCCTCAGTTACTAAAGTTGCCTCTGGCCTTGAACTTTCAATCCCCCGGGCTCCACTTCCTCAGTCACCTGTATTACAGGCAGGTACCACCATGCCAAGCTCACTTATGAATTTCTATGAACTAGATGAAAATTCTACAACTACCACTAAACTATTGTTCCATGACAATAACAACTAAATACTAAAAATTGAAAGATTAAACTATTAATACTATAGTTAAATTATTTTTCAGATAATTTACATGGCTAATATGTGTAATAAGTCTCTATTATCCTTGTAATAGGTGATGAAAATGTGTGCTTAAGTACATATTTGGTATGGATATTATGAAATAATTTATCTTAAAATAATGTACCAGTAGTACAAGTCTTTATTTTTCTTACCTTTTCCATATAAGTGATATGATTTGGTAAAAATATTAATGACACTATGTGGACTTCCTTTTGCCAATTCTTCCCATGGTCCTTTGCTTTGTGTACCACCTATGTGCCCCCAAAGTGGCAAGAATTTCTCAGCTTCCTTCTGAAATTCTTTGATGGGTTCATAAGGATTTCTTTCTCCAGCACAAAATTCTTTTTCTTTTAAGATTTCTGCTACCTTCAAAAGAGGCTGTCCATCCCGATTTCCCTCCTCTTCAGAGAGACTCCCTTCGCTAAGAAGAGGCCCTTCACTGACTGAGTCGGTGCTGGAACAAAGTGATATTCTGGCTTTTCCTTGAGAACAGGCTTGCACATCAGAGCTAGAAGAATCAGTCTGCTTCTTACATAACTGTGCCAGCAGCCCTCCTGGTTTAGGACCAGGGGATCTCATTCGCAAGCTTGATATGGCACTCTGAGGCCTTATCATCTCAGGAAGCTTTTTAAATTCACTAAGGTTGCCTACACCAGGAAGATCATCATCAAAAGTTCCATGAGATACACAGGTTCCCAGCATCTTTTGAATTCGGGAAGAGAAAACATCTTCAGTATCCTCTTTCACAGGTGGACTTATAGCCTTAGTCCAAGGTCCACCTTCTTGAGGTGCTTGTTGCATACCACATTCAGTGTTCCACACTGACCCGTAGTTAATGTTGGCCCCAGCTAATTTCTTAGCTTCACTTTCAATCCTGCTGGACAATGAAGCAGCTGTTGCTTTCAAGGCTTCAATACGATCCAGTTTACTCTTATATTGGCTGGCACTAGGTTTTAACAAGGCATCTGCATGAGCAGCTGGTGAGGTCAGATATGGTTGAGGTGTAAAAGTTAATGGTCCTGAAGCCATATTATGATTATTCTTGGTTGGCAAAATAGATTCAAAATCCTTGTGCAAAATTCCTACATGCTCTAGATTCAAGAGATGGGAGAGTAAATTTCCAGCTGTTCCAACAAGAGGCTGAGGTTGAGAACTATGAACTCTTGGGCTCAATCTGTCAGGTTGTGTCCATGTAGGTTCCATCAAGTCTCTTCTAGAAATGAAAGTCACGAAATGTTTGTTAACATGGCAACTCAGAACTAAAACATTCTTGTTTTTCTGTAATGTTGAGAATTGAACTCAGGTCCTACAACTGAGCACTGAGCTATATCCTCAGTCCACACTATCACTTTTTCAAAATTTGGGGGCTTTTTTCCTGATTATAAGAATAATGTATACATAGTTCCAAAAAAAAAAGATGAAGATAAAGATCACTCACAGCTAAACACACAAAAAAAGCCACTATTAATAGCTCATTCATATTTATATCCTTCCTAGTATCTATCTATAGATTGTGTTTTGGTGCTGGTATCTGCACAAAAATGGGATTTCACCATATTGCTTTGCAAACTGCTTTCTTGTACTAAGACATATTATTTTAAAAAACTATTAAGAGAAGATATTAAAATTTTTAAAACTTGTAGAAAAACATATTTCAAACACTGGCTCTATTCTACCCTTTAAAAATAATGTTATAGGGCTGGGGATATGGCTCAGTGGTAGAACTCTTGCCTAGCATGCACAAGGCCTGGGATTAAATCTCTAGCACCATAAAATAATAATAATAATAATAATAATAATGCTATATAAAAGAGAAATGCTTAAGATTGCTAAATTTTAATATAGATATAACACAGATTATTCTAATCAACAAATGTTTACTAAATGCTGAACAATGATGTTTAATATCATATATACTAAAGGAAGTTATTATAACCAACTTTGAAAAACATGAATGAATATCAAACAACTAAATGCAAAATTGTAAATACCAATTATAAATATACCAGATGGGTTTCCAAGTCTAGAAACAAAATAAAGATATCCCAACCAAAATTGTGTACATTTATCTATGTTTCCAGATAATACACTCCCTGAATATTAAGATATGCTACATAGGGATTAAAGGCAGATATTAATTTTTAAGAAGACCCTTAGAAGAATAAAATGAGGTTTTGTCCTTGCTCTTGTCCATTATTTTTGGAAGATGACATAAAGATATGTTATCAAATTTGCACAAGACAGAAAGCTGAGAGCTATGGCTACTCCCCAAAAATGACCAAATTATGATACAAAATTTTTTGTAAAGCCTACAACATCAGACTAAACTAACAGGAACAAATGTTAAGTTCTACAACTGAGCTACAAAAAAAAATAAATAATCTCCTGGAAGAGGGTAACCAAGGTAATAAAAGAATTGAAAAGCATGTCAAGCAAGATTGGTTAGAGGTTAAGTTATGGCAGTCTTTCATATGGAAGGGCTGTTAAGAAGAACAGAATAAAGGAAAGAAGACTAGAACATAGATTTTATGCCATAAAATATAGACAATTACAAATGCAAAGTATGAGGTAACTAGGGCCTAAACCAAGCTGCTAATAATAGGAATACAAAAGAAGTTATAATATAAAAGATAAATATAAGTATATACCTAAGACTTTTAAATTCAAATAGAATGTCAATTTTATGGTAAATACTATGTTGATGGTAGAGGAATAGGAGAAAACAAAAATGAAAATACTTAATCAGGTAGATTTGATCTGTACTCTTAGCTGTTAAGATCCAGCAAGATGACAAACTAACAAGCATCTAAGTAAATATAATGTTATTGTTATTCCTGATGCAAGGTAGTAAAGGGGTTAGCTTGTTTTGAATATTGAGTTAACATGTTTAGAATTAGAAGGAAATTCAGAGAAAGGCGAAAGTTGAAGACATGAATCCAGCAGGGTAAGCCTGACAACAACAATGAAATAGAGGGCATCACCTACCCAAAAGTATTCATTATCAAAAAATGTTCATTTCAGATAGATGTTTCAAATGTATTTTTAACCTAAATCACATGAAATATTTTACTTATTGGAAGTACAAACAGTAGTTAATAGTATAGGCTTCTGAGTCAGATTGCCTAGGCTCAAAGCTATCTCCATCACTAATACTTTGGCTTTTAAGACAATTAATGAAATTTTAGACCTCTAGTACCTCTTTTGTAAAACAGGAATGATAGTAACAGGGCTTAGGGGTGGGAATGAGGCTTAGTGGTAGATCACTTGCCTAGCATGATAGGCACCCTGGGTTTAATCCCCAGCAATGCCAAAAAACAGAAACCAGCCAACCAAACAAAAATAAACCCCAAAGCAAAACTCAAAACCAACAAACAAAAAACCCAGTGCCTAACTCCAGAAATTACACAAAGTACTTAAAGCAGTGCCTGGCACCTAAGAAATACTCAGTTAGTGTTAGCTATTTTATCAATATTATTATTCTCTGGAAAGTGATTTGATTTCTATTTGTGTATTCTCATAGAGTTTAAAAATCTTTCTCTTCCCTAAATGGTGATTATGACAAATTATAATTTATAACCAACTAATCTTTCATTGATATTTATCCATCCAACAAATTTTCACTGTGTATTCGGTTTAGAGAAGGCAAGAGCTCTTCCAACTGCAGAAGGAAACGACATTGACATTGGATTAAAGGACAGGTAAAATTTGAAAAACAGAGTAGGGCGTGTAGTAAATACAGCTAGACACCATGCTTAGGTATCCATTAGAAGATATTAACCAATTTCCAAGGGCTGGGGATGTTAGCTCAGTGTTAGAGCACCTATCTAGCATGTGAAAGGCCCTTAGTTCAATCCCCAGCACTGAAGAAAAAAAAAAAAAAAAGAAGAAGAAGAAGAAGAAAAAGAAAAAAAAGAGAAGATATTAATGAATTTCCAAATAAATCTCTCTCTTCCTTCTTGCTCACAAAGGTGAGTCACTGAGCATTAACACTACCATACTAAATTTCATAAAACAAAAGAACCTTAGTCATCTTTCATTCTTCTATTTTTACCTTGTAAGAGGTTGTGGAGGTTCTGACAGAGACATATCACTACTGGAAGATGCACTTGGGGGACGTTCCTGTACTTTGTTTTCTTTGTCAGATTCTCCCGATGGCTGATATCCTGGTCTGGCCTAGCAGAAAAGGACATTAAATTTATCTGACTCTCATCACAAAGGTATCTTCAGGAAGCATATAAGAAATACACTTCAGCTTTATAAAGATCATAAAACAGAGGCATTTTTGCCTCAAATAAAACCAATTCAAATTTAGTGTGCCTTAAAAATTACCATTATAATTAACAATACATCATCTAAAACCCAACAAGGATACCTAATCCTAACTCCTTAATTAGGATAAAATAATATCCTTTATAAACCTTACTTTTTTTTCACCTATAAGTAAATATAATACCTAACTTTCTCAAGGTTGTGAAGATTTATCAAAGCTTAAGCTTGTAAGTGAAGCCTTTAAAACAATATACAATACCAAGTACATACATAGATGTTATTCTTGAAAATATTTGCATACTAAACGGGGACATTTTCTCATTTCAACAAAGAACACAAAACTAAGTATTTCATTAACACCATCTAGTTATGCACTGAGTATCTGCTCAGTACCACAATGAAAACTAGGCAGGAATATAATAGCAGTAACAAAAGAGATCAGTAGCAGTCAACATTGGAAACTCTTTCGTTTTTACTTTCCATCACATTTTTCACATTAGTCTTCATATGCAAAAAATTTCATGAGAGGCCATATCTGTTATAAATATTACCTGAACATACGTCTGAATTCTAGGGACAATGGGTAATTTTTAAATAGTACTATAGAGCAAATAACCATTTCCTAACCATGAATTGGGCTGGGATTTAGCTCAGTTGGTAGAGCGCTGCACTGCAGTCTCTGAGGTCCTGAGTTCAATTCCCAGCACTGCGAAAATGGGAAAAGGACCTGACAATCCACTCCCAAGGCAATCCCGAAGCAATCAGCCATTGAAAACCCTATGAGGGTTGCTATGAGTCGGATACCGACTCGATGGCACCTAACAACAACAACAACAACCGTGAATTACTCCCCTTTGTGTTTCTGTTACTATTACCTGTGTTTCCTGTTGATGAGCTGGGTCTTCAAGCAAAGTCTTTTCCAGCAGCAATTTGGAGTAAGTTTCCTGTAGTCGCCTAGCTGCTGATGGATCAGAAGGAGGAATATTTTTTGCTTTAGTAAAGGCTTCTTTCTGTTTTCTGTAGAGCTCCTGTAATCGTTTGTTCTTCTGTTCAGTAGCCTCCTTTTGAGCCTTCTTCTCTTCATTTTGCTTCCTCTTCCTTTCCTCCTGCTGTCTAACAATGTACTGTCGTACCTCATCTGTGTCATAGTGGCGCTTTTTGGAAATAACAGGGGGATCTTCGTTAGCTGTTACTTTGTCAGGTTTTCTTTTCACTGGACTATGACTCCGAGAGGTTTGTATAGGTGCTGATGACTTCTGAGTCTGTAACTCTCCAGTGTCTTCCCTTGCAGACTGAGCTACAGAATCCAGCTGTAGGTCATCGAGAATGCCACGAATTTCAATAGGTAAAAAGTCCTTGTTTAAGGCAGTATTTTCCTCCTGCTTATTGTCTGGAAGAGATGGAGCTAATTTCTTTATATTATTTTCAGACCGAGCTCTACTTCTAGAACGTTCTGAGTTTCGTGGTAGATGTCTATGTGAAACATCCAACCTGGGATCAGATTCTGCTCTTCCAATATGACTCCCTGCAATGTATGAACTGTCAGTGATAAATAATAATTCTATGTTCATTCCCAAGATTTACTGCACTAATAAGAAAATTAGGGATTTTCACTATCTTAAACTCAAGTTCAAATATCCTACAGTATTCTAAAGAATGTTATAAAAGGGATGAAAACTCCCTTTTTTTAGTAGCAAAAGAATTTCAATTTTCTGAAAAACTGTACTTCCTTGGAATGTTTTTAACGTTTCTGTAAAGAGGACAGATCTTATGACTGACGGGAATATTTGGCATTACTATTTCTCTCTCACATGCATATTTAAAGTTACTATTTCTCTCCCTCTGCAAAAAAAAAAAAAAAAAAAAAAAAAAA
>VMDO01020095.1:0-38253 GCA_007922755.1 Pedetes capensis | reverse complement strand
ATCCATGTAAAGGTGGAATTTTAATATATGATTAAAGGGGCATCACAAATCAATGAGGAAAGGATAAATTCCTTAATAGATGTTATGAAAATTTTTGGCCCACAATATGAAGGAATAATTGAGTACTTATTACTATCACTACATGGAGTTGTTCTCCAGATGTATTAAAATCTTTAAAGTAAAAATAAGACTAATAATTTAATAAAAGAAAAATAAAAGAATATTATTTCAAGCTAAAACAAGGGGAGAATTTCTTGGAAAATACATGCAAAAATGAAAAATATGAACTTGTTTGCATAAAAAAACTTGTTTGCATCAAAATTAAAAATTTAACTTCAAAAACAAGTCATGATGAAAAAAATTAATAGATAATTCCATGTCCCAAAATTTTTTGAGGGATTTCTTTTTCACTTGTTTTACAACCTTCTTGACATTTTCATTGCTTTCCCCACTGTGTCATGTTCTTAGACCCTTTGCAGTCTCGTTTGATTTATATGTCAAAGAAAGAGTTGATCAGACTAAATGAAGGTAAAGGAATGGGAACTCAAGGACAATGGCTGTTTTCTTTTTAATGGAATAAATTTTATTGTCATTTATTAAGAATAGGATACTTGAGGAAAGCAAAGTTTGAAAAGTAGAATTTAAAACTTCTGTTTTGGATATGGTATTTCTGAAATAGCAAATAAACATCTTAGAAGAGCTGTTAAGTAAGTGCTTGATGTAGGAGCTGTGGTCTAGTAGGTTGGGTAGGAACAGGGATATAACTGGCAAAGTAGCCAGCTTACAGATGATAGGATCAGTCAAGAGTTAGAAATAGATAAATAATAATTGAGCTGAAGTACATTTTGTACATTAGGCATAACAAGAACAGTAAGCTAGAAATGGATAAGAATCAGTCATTGAGGTCAAATAAGAAAAAAGAAATTGTCTCCAACAACAAAATGAAGATTTTTTTTAAACTATTAAAGTGATATTGAGAGTTCTATAAAGAGGAAGCCTGGGAAACAGCTGCTTTACTATGTGGCAGTTATTGGTGATTTCTGCATTATAATTTCAGAGGACAGGATGCTAAGATAGCCCAATTAGGGTTTGTTCATGAGAAATAAATGAGGAAAAGAAGAGAAGTAGAAAACCTTAAGGAATTTTTCATTAATGAAAGCAAAGAAATAAGGCAGGTACCAGAGGATTACATGGGCTGAAAGAATAGGTATTTTACTAGGAACTATTGCATATGTGGGCTGGGATTTGGCTCAGTGGGTAGAGCGCTGCGCTGCAGTCTCTGAGGTCCCGAGTTCAATTCCCAGCACCGCAAAAATGGGAGAAGGGCCTGGCAATCCACTCCCAAGGCAATCCTGAAATAGTCAGCCATTGAAAACCCTATGAGGGCCGATATGAGTCGGATACCGACTCGAGGGCACCTAACAACAACAACAAATTGCATATGTAATGCCTGCAGCCAAAGCACTGTGGCATCTGATCTCATCAGATCTCGGAAATTAAGCAGGGTTGAGCATTGAACATTTAGTCAAGTCATCAAAATTGCCCTAAATTGCTTGGTTTCTTTAACTCACTCTTCTATTTCAGATGACTATTTGTTTCTCTGCCTGCAGTCATAGCACTGTGGCATCAGATCTGAGAAGCAAAGCATGGTTGAACCTGGTTAATCCTTGGATGGGAGACGGCCTGGGAACACCAGGTGCTGTATCCTTGGGAGATGGACCGGGCAACCCACTCCCAAAAATCAGTCTGCCATTGAAAACCCTATGAATACCAGAGAAGCATTGACAATAGTGTTTCACTTGTACATAGGGTCGCTATGAGTTGGACACCAATTGGAGGGCACCTAACGACAACAATTGAATATGTATTTATGCTGATGAGAAACTTATGTTAACAGACAAAAACTGATAATACAAAAAAGAAAGTGGATTAACATGGGAACAAATTCCTTGAACAGGCATGAGGAGATACAGTCAAATGCACAAGTAAAGTGATGGTCCTTAGATATATAGAGGAGCAATTCACTCATAAAATAAGAGAAGTGTGTATCATAGGAAGACACAAAAACATTTGTTAGTTTAGCAGATCCAGTGATAGGAAATGTGAAATTTCTCTTCTAATTTTTGGTGTGATCTCAGTTAAATAAGGAGGTCATTAGCTCTGAGTGAGGATGATGGAAGAGATTTAAGAATTAGAGAAATGAATGTTGTTGTTAGGTGCCTTTGAGTCAGTATCCCACTCATAGTGACCCTACATACAACAGTAGAAACAGTATTATCAATGCTTCTCTGCTGTTCATAGGGTTTTTCAATGACAGATTGGTTTTTGGGAACGGTTTGCCAGATCCTTCTCCCAAGCCTACAGCAACTGGTGTTCCCAGGCGGCCTCCCATCCAAGTACTAACCAGGCCTGAGCCTGCTTAGCTTTCCAGATTTGAGGCCACAGTGCTATGGCTGCAGGCAGAAAAACAAATAGTCATCTCACATAGGTGAGTGAGTTGAAGAGACAAAGCAATTTGGGGCAATTTTGATGACTTGATTAGACCTTCAATGCAAATGTAGAAATAGAAAAATAAGCATGGTTCTATCTGTTTATGTGTGTGTGTTTGGTCTGGTCATATTACCTGCTTCAGTACAGAAGAATACACAGACATCAACAGGGATTGGAATTTTTCCAGGCAAGACAGAGAAAAGGAGGCAAATGTGTCCTGGTAAGTTATATTCCATAAACTGTAACAAAATTTGCCTTTGAAATCTGTCCAGCCTTAGAAACTACATCTAACATTTATGTTTCCTCTTATCCATTTATTTTAATCAGCATAAATACTGTTTTAGGAATATTTTTAAATTACCATTTTTAAATTAAAAATTGTTCACAAATTAATGACCAAAAAGGAAAATATACACATATCTATATTCATCTATTTTATCATGTGCACCTGTTTACACCTAGGAAGATTTTCTTAGAGGTTCTCAGAGCAGCATAGGTAAAAATGAAAATATATTTCAGTGTCCCTGTGCTTAATGTGGATTTTAAGAAAAATGATATTAGTGGCAAAAACTAAGGAGTCTACTGATCTATTACTATCATGAGATTTAAATTTTGGACATCCCCCATCCTTTTCACCAGTCAGTCCTCCTCAATTTGAGTTAAACATGTTTGGCCCTGATCTACCAGATAAAGTACGCAGGTCTGGGCTAGGGAGGCAAAATAGAGAGTCATCTGCTACTATACAGAGCAAAGAGAGAAAGGTCAAGGGCAACAGTGGCATTTGTTTGTAACAAACCTCACATCTGTAATGTTTTCCTAGAATGTTTTCCTACTACAATACTTGAAATCCTGGCCTATCTCCTTCCATATATTCTATACTCTATTTAGTGGAATAATTTCTCTGCCTCCCCTTGAACTGTACACGAAATGTTATCAGACTAAGAGTAATTTTTTTCCTTCCATCAAGTTATTCAGAAAAAAAAGACAATAATCCAAAGCACATATGAGCCCTTACTTGCTATTATGTTTTCACTAAAAAGCAAAAGGAACACTCAGAGGCCACCAGTTCTTAGATCTACATTGAATATGCCTTTACTAAATTCTTGCTTTGTTTTCAAAGTCTTAAGAGATAGGGGTCATATCTATCAACCCATATGCATGCTTGTTGATAGATGTCATTGAGTCAGTGTTCAACTCATAACCACCCTCTGTACTACAGGCAAAACACTATTGTACATCTCTGCTATTCATAGGATTTTCAAGGGCAGATTGATTTTTGGGAGTGGGTTGCCAGGTCCTTCTCCCAAGCCTACAGCACCTGGTGTTCCCTGGTAGTTTCCCATCCAAGTACTAACCAGGCTGGACTCTGCTTAGCTTCCAAGACCTGACACCACTGTGGTACAGCTGCATGCACATATGTATGCTAAATCCTATAATAAAGCAAAGATAATGAACTATTTAAAAAAGATGCCCATGTAAACATTTCCATGAAAGCCTGAGAATGGCAAAAGTATAGAATAATAAATAGCTGAGATAAAATAATTTTATAGAACAATAATAATGTTAGTACTTGGAAGCATATATATTTCTAAATATATTAAGACCTGAATTAGCCCCATTTAATCAGTACATACTCAACAGCAAAAAAAAATATCATTGTCAATTAATACTTTGTTAATTGGCTAATTTTAACACATAAACTGATATTTAATATAAATTAATGAAAGACAATAGTGTAATATATCTTGAAAATCAGAACAAGCAAACTTTTGGATAGTTGTGGTGATCAGGCTTTATTATTTTCTATTTCTGTTGTGTTACCACTTATTGCTTCAAATGCTAATATTTTCTAAAGTATATGTACAGGTTTTTTGAAATATAATGCATTGTAATAATATTAATATCCTATTAAAATTCTACCTATACAATACATAATATAAAACAATGTCAGAATGAATTCCATCAGAAAAGTGATTCTCAAGTTGAGGGTCACATATGTTACAATCAGCAGTGGGGATAGGGCAGGGAACACAGATTTGTTGTTTTGAAAAATATATAAACAGTATACCAATTATGTTCATCATTGAAAATACAGACATGACCCTCTTGGTGACCAAACACTACAAAATCTGGGTTGGTGAGAACTGCAGAAGATAACTGTGAGACAGTATTCTTAAATGAAATAAGCTTGGAAAGTTCATAAATAGGAGAGGAAAAATCATAGTCTCTTTATGATACCTGGCATCTGACAAGGAGACTTGAGCCAGGTGATCTGAGTCTGTCTCTTTATTTTACATTTTCATGCCATAAAACTGCTGTCAGGCAGAATCCCAGTAGGCTTGCTCTGCTTTCAGGCCAGCGACCTGCAGGTGAAAAACCTAGTCATTCTGCAATTCATCTGTGAAACACCCACTGGCTTCTGGATCTGGTCCTTTCTTTCCTTTCATTATTCTTCACACATAAAAAGAGGAGTCACAAAAGCATAATCTTCAGACAGGGAAAAAAAATAAGTCTGTCTGGGAATAACAAGACAGGTTGGTACCTAACCTTCTTTTGCTTGGAAAGCTGTTGAAAATTATGAACTACTATAGTGGGTATAATTATTTTTAATGACTTTAAATTATAAAAACGATGAAGCAGTTATAAGACAATTCATCCTAGTTCTATAAACTTCAGTTCTTAAAAGTCTACTTCTTCCATTACAGAAATATTTTCCTTTGTTGCTGTTGTTGTCAGGTGCCATCGAGTCAGGTCAGAATCATAGCAACCCTCACAGGGTTTTCAATGGCAGATTGTTTTCTGATTGCCTCAGAAGTAGATTGCCACATCCTTCTCCCAATTTTGAGGTGCTGGGGATTGAACCAGAGTCATCAGAGAGCACAGAGCAGCAGTCTCCCAACTGAGCTAAACCTCAACCCTAAATGAATCAGTGTGATGTCCTTAAATATATTTAATATCATAAATTTATATTTTTGCTTTAAACTTAAAACTTTAATTTACGTCATGTTAATGACAGATACATTTCTCTCATACTTAGAAACAAAGTACTTCAGTGTATTTGAATTGCATTAATGGCATTTAAAATTAATTCTTCTGCTAGTACATGCTAGCAGGGATATCAATGAGAAGAATAAACTGTGAAGAGAGATGAGATGTAAATTTGCCTTTCTTTACAAAGTGGGGAACAAGATATAGTTTAAAAACATTGTATATTCAACTATGATATTAATGTTAGTAATAATAGCTATAATAAACCTGAATTAAAATAAGAATTTTTAAATTGTGAATATTAGCAAATCATAAACACATGTCAAGGGCTGAAATTGCTAACTTAACTCATGTAATAGAATCATCAGCAGATAATCATTACATAATGATAAAAATGCAGAATACAGACCATTACAAAGAACTCCTGTCTTGGTAGACATAAAAAATCAAAACCTAATTTTAAAGAGAAACAAATCTAAAGTCCTCTCATGTTTCCAATGCTTTGTTGTTTTTTTCTATTATTATTCTGTTCTCACAATGCAAACCGTATGTGACAATATGTAGCCAGACCTCATTCCTTTAACATTGCACAAATGTGCTCACTCAGCAGTCCAACAAAAGTTAATGAACAGTTGTGAATATCTTTGATCATTTCTATGCCACTACTGACCAGGTAAAACAAAACAACAATGTGTCTTTCCTCTGGAATAAATTGTGGTTTAGATCATAAATTGCTAATAAAGTTCCGTGGAAAACTAGTTCCTTAGAAAAATTCAACTTTAGAAATCACCAGTTGAGGTATATTGTTAATAATTTAGATACCAATAGTGCTTTAAGCTGCAGTCACTAAATTTTGCAGTTTGAATGGACACATACACTCATTTACTAATTGAGCAACTTGCTAAAAGGTAAATGTACAATTTCTTGATTAGCAAAACCCAGGAACTAAGACAGAGAAACATTGCTGAAGCTTAATGATTTTCAGCTGTGAGACAGATGTTGCTTCAACTGAGAGCCTTATTGGACAGCAAAGTCTATGTTTCTAAAGCATAAAACAATCTTAACCTTGCTTCTGTGTTGTCCTCTATTTTGGACTAGGGAAGAGAAACTCCATCTAAAAGTTTATTAGGGGTAAATGCACCTATGAAATAGAAAACATTTGGGCTAAGAAATCTCATCCCATATTTCATTTATACTAAGTAAAACATTCTAAATGAAAGAAAACTGAATAATGCAGTAATAATTCATGTCCATCCACTGGTTACACTAATTTTAACACTCAACAAAAATATATAACTGAATATACATAGATGCACACAAATAATATATATGTCTATATTGTTGTTAGGTGACATTGAATGGGCTCAGAGTCATAGCAACCCTATGTACAACCGAATGAAACACTCCTTGATTCTGTGCCAGGTACATGATCTTACTTATGTTTAAGCCCATTGTTGGAAAGAATGTGTCAAACCATCTAGTTGGGAGTTTTCCTTCTTTTGGTTGACCTGTGATTGTCCCAAACATGATGCACTTCTCAAGGGATTGGCCCCTCCTGACTACATATCCAAAATATATAAGATGCAGGCTAGCCATCTTTGCTTCCAAGGAGCACTCTGGTTGCACTTTCTCTAGGACAGACCTATTGGCTCTTTGGGCAGTCCATGCTATATTCAATAGACATCCCCAGCACCATAATTCAAAAGCATCAATTCCCCTATCTCCCTTGTTCAATGTCCCGCTTCCACAAGCATATGATGTGACTGAAAATACCATGGCATGGGTCAGGTGCACCTTCATCTTCAATGTGACATCTTTACTTTTCAATACATTAAAGAGGTCTTTAGCCGCAGCTTTTCCCAGTGCAATGTGTTTTTTGATTCTTGGAGTGCTGCTTCTATCAGTGTTGATTGTAGAACGAAGGAAAGGAAAACATTGGACAACCTCAATCTTTCCTCTGTGTATTATGAAGTTGCATAATGACTGAGTTGTAATGATTTTTGTTTTGTTGATGTTGAGGCACAATCCATATGGACCGCTATGTTTTTTGATCATCATCAGTAAATGTTTAAAATTCTCTTCACCTTCAGCAATCAGAATTATGTAATCTGTATAACATAGGTTGTTAACGAGCCTTCCTCCAATCATGATGTTGCATTCTTCATGAAGTCCAGCTTCTTGGATTATTTACTCAGCATAGAAATTGAAGAGGTACAGTGAAAGAATACAACCCAGATGCACACATTCCTCAACTTTAAACCACGCAGTGTTTCCTTTTCCTGTTTGAAGGACTGACACCTGGTCCATGTACAGGTTCCTCATGAGTACAATTAGGTGCTCTGGTATTCTCATTCTTGGCAGTTATCCATTATTTGTGTGGTCCACATGGTCAAAGACCTTTGCATAGTTGATAAACCATAGATAGACTCAATTTCTGTTGTTCTCTGCTTTTGGCTAATATCCCTCTTATATGATCAATGATGTCTCTGGTTCCACAACCTCTTCTGAATTTCACTTGATTCTGGCTTCATTTTCCAGCAGTTCGCTGTCTGTATACTTCTGCAGACATTTTTGAATGATCTTTAGTAAAATTTTGCTTGTGTGTGATATTAATGACATTGTTCAATAGTTTCCATATTTGGCTGGATGCCCTTTCTTGGGAACAGGCACAAATATGGAACTCTTCCAGTCAGCTGGCAGGTAGTTGTTTTGCAAACCTCTCGGCATACACAACTGAAGATCCTCAGTGCTGTATCTCTTTATTAAAATATCTCTATTCCATCAACTCTTGTTTTTTGCCAGTTCTTTCAAGGCAGGTTTTAGTCTTTCAGCACTATTGATTTTTGATCATATGCCACCTCTTGAAATGTTTAGTCCACCCACAAATTCTTTTTGGTATAATGATTCTGTGTATTCCTTCTATCGTCTTTTGATATTCCCTGCATCATTTAATAGTTTCCTTGTAGAATTCTTCACTATTACCACTCCAGGTTTGATTTTTAATTCAATTCCTTATGCTTGACAAAAACAATGTGTTCTTCCCTCTTGGTTTTCTGTCTCCAACTCTTTGCACTTGTCATTTTAATACTTGATTTTGTCTTCTTGAGCTGCCATTTGTATCCTTCTGTTTAGTTCCTTAACTTCATCATGTCTTCCTTTTACTTTAGCAACTCTATGTTGAAGGGCAAGTTTCAGAGTCTCTTTTGACATGTACTTTGTTTCTTTTTTTTTCTTTTAATAACCTTTTGCTGTCCTCATAAATGATGTTTCTGACGTCATGCCACAACTCATCTAATCCATGAAACCTATTCTTGAGGTGGTTTCTGAACGCAGGTGAGATATACTCAAGGTCATACCTTCACTTTCCTACACTTGTTCTAATTTCTTCAGTTTCAGTTTGAACCAGCATATGCATAATTGATTGTCTGACCCACAATCAGCAATTGGTCTCATTCTGATATTTGATATTGAGATTTTCTCTCTTCTCTTTCCACAAATCTAGTCAGTTTTGTTCCTGTATGTTTCATCTGGTGAAGTCCATGTGTATAGTCACTGTTTATGTTGGTGAAAAAAAATGTGTTTTTAAAGAAAATGTCATTGGTCTGACAAAATTCTACCATGCAATCTCTAGCATCATTTCTGTCACCAAAGCCATATTTTCTGACTACCTAGCCTTCTTTGTTTCCAACTTTTGCACTCCAGTCACCAGTAATTATCAGTACATCTTGATTGCATGTTCAATCTATTTCAGACTGCAGAAGCTTATAATATTCTTCCCTATCTTCATTTCTGTCCTTAGTGGTGGGTGTGTAAATTTGAATAATAATCACATTAACTGGCCTTCCTTGTACATGTGTAGATATTATTCTGTCACTGACAGCATTGTACTTCAGGACAGATCTTGAGATGTCGTTTTGATGATGAATGCAAACTCATGTCCGTTTGTCATTTCCAGCATGGTAGACCATATGATTATCTGATTCAAAATGGCCCTATCAGTCCACTTTAGCTCACAGATGCCTAGAATGTCAATGTCTATATATTGATTATAAGAGTGCTATTTTTAATATTAAATAATCACTTAAAAATTTGTACATTCCAACTAGTTTCTTACATCTAGTTATTTCAGATCATAATTATTCCCAAGCTAGAAATCCCAACTAGAAATATTTTTTAAAATGCTTAAAATACTCTAATATAATCTTACTACAATATACATATAATACTTAAATATTCATCATAAACTACTAAGCAGTTGTATATTTAAATATTAAGACAAAAACAGTAATTAGATGACAAGTGTTAATGTGAGAGAAAACTCCTACTTTGTCTACACAAAACAGAATTACTTTTGTCATTTTCTTTGTAAATGCTAAGTAATCTGGGATAGTACTAGAACAAAAGATTTTAACAAAAGATTACTAAAATATCTTCCTTAATGGTGTTAATGATAACAGTACATATTTTGGTAGTTTCTTCACATCATATGCAATGTAAATATTTGTCTGGATAATCAACAATTTGTATGTATTAATGTGTAAGACATAGGCATGGAGAATTGGTTAGACTTAGAGAAAGGGAATTAGCTGAAACCTAAATGTGTATCATTAGAAAAGAAGAAATGGCCAGGCACCATGGTGCACACCTGTAATCCCAGCAACTCAGGAGGCGGAGGCAGGAGGATCGCAAGTTCGAGAACAGAAGCAGTGTGCATAACTTAGTGAGACCTTGTCTCAAAAAGTAAAAAAAAAAAAAAAAGGGTTGAGGGTGGAGCTCAGTGGTATAGCACTTGCAAACCATGCAAGTGCAAGGCTTTGGGTTCGACCCCTAGTACTGGAAAGAAAATGGAGAGAATGGAAAAGAAAAATAGAGGCAAGAAGAACAATTTTCTAAATATGTGAATAGATACAAAAATGGGTAAACTCTACAAAGGCCACTTGAACTCCTTGCAAACCCTACTTTCCTTAAAGTTCAAGCAAAACCAATTTTTCACTGAATTTGCCAATAATGTGGCAATAATTCATTCTGGCCATAATCTCATACAGTCCTTCCAATGCATTATTTCCAGGCAGGATTCCAAGACTTTGAATCCTTAAGCAGCAATGGGAATTGCTTTGCAATACTTAGCATTAACAGAAATGTCTCCTCCTTTGGAATATCTATAGCACAGATACCCATTTTAAATTTCCAGCTTCATTACTGTGCTGCCTACTCTATGCTGCATGTACTAACCCATGGAAGCAATGACATCTCACAATGCACTGGCCATCTGTATTCTGATATTGTTTTATATTGAGTTTGCATTACAAGAATTATATTTAATACCTAATTAGTATTCATTATGCACAATTCCCTTAGTGATCAAAATAAATAGATGTATTGAGGAGGCTGGCCAAAGCTGCAAATCATAGAAATTTAATGAGGGGGAGGAGAGAAAGACAACAAAATGTATGGAAGAAGGAAGAAAGAAAAATAGTAAAACAGAATTCATTAAAACACTTTTCTTATCCCTGAGGTTAGCTTTAGGGCTGGGGTGTAGCTCAGTTTTAGAGTGCTTGCTCTGTTTACTGTGAGGCCCTGGGTTTAGTCCCCAGCACTGCAAAAGCAGGAGAAGGATCTGGCAGCCCTCTCCTGAAATAATCAGCTATGGGAAATCCTATGAATAGCAAAGAAGCACTGACATAGTGCCTGGCATGGCACAGTGTTGAGGAGTGTTTTGTGTTGTTATATATAGTGTCAATATGAGTCAGGCATAGCACAACAGCAACTGAGAACAACAATGAGGTTAGCTTAACAATTGGAAAAAAAATTAAAGTACAGTTTGGCTTCTGATTCCATCAGATCTGGGAAGCTAAGCAGGGTCAGGCCTGGTTAATACTTGGATGAGAGACCACCTGGGAATACCAGGTGCTGTAGGCTTGGGAGTAGGACCCGGCAACCCACTCCTAAAAATCGATCTGTCACTGAAAACCCTATGAATAGCAGAAAAGCACTGACAATAGTGTTTTGCCTGTTGTACATAGGGTCACTATGAGTCAGACACTGACTCAATGGTACCTAACAACAACAACAACAACAACATAGTTACTATAGGACAAACAAATTTGCAAAACAAATATTCTGATTCTCTACAAAGCTGTAGAAAAAGAGTGGGGGAAAACAAATACTGTTAGATGATGCATTCAGATTTGACACATATCTATTCTGTGCCAGTTTTTATATGTACACATATCTATGTATATTCTCATTTAATACAGTCGTACTCTGAAGCAGATAATGCTACCTTTATTTTATAGTGTAGGATATAGATGTCCATGTAAATTATCTGTATTCCTAGTTCACACACCCAGAAAAAAGACATAGTAAATATTTAAATTGAAGTTTTCTAATGGCAAGTTTGGGAAATTTTTCTATTTTATTATAAATACCATACAAATTTGATTCTCACAACACACTTGCCAAGGGAAAATAAGTTTTTATTTAAAATATTTTTTCTGTGATGTGGGGAAATAGTTTCTGGGTAATGTAATTGAACTAAAATTCAGATTGTCAAAGAAGGAAAATGGGTCCTCATGGATTATGTTGTTGTTGTTAGGTGCCACTGAGTCAGGTTCAACTCATATTAACCCTATGTATAACAGAAATAAACACTCTCCAACACTGTGCCAGGCACATGATCTTTTATTATTTTTAAGCCCATTGTTGCAGACACTGTGTCAATCCATCTAGTTGAGGGTTTTCTTTTCTTTTTTTTTTTTTTGGTTGTTGTTGTTGTTGCCAGCCTCCCACTCTCCCTAACATGATGTCTTTCTGTAGGGATTAGTCCCTCATGGCCACCAGTCCAAAATAAGTAAGACACAATCTAGCCATCTTTGCTTCCAAAGAGCATTCTGCTTGCACTTCTAGGACAGATCTGTTGGTCCTTTTGGCAATCCAAGGTATATTCAATATTGATCTCCAGCACCATAATTCAAAAGCATTAATTCTTCTCCTGTCTCACTTATTCAATGTCCAGCTTTCACAAGAATATGATGCAACTGAAAATACCATGGCATGTTTGAGGCATGCCTTTCTCTTCAATTTGAAATCATTATTTTTCAACACTTTGATGAGGTCTTTTACCATAGATTTTCCCAGTGCAGTGCATCTTTTGATTCTTGACTACTGTTTCTGTGGTTGTTGATTGTAGAACCAAGTAAAGCAAAATCTTGGACAACCTTAATCTTTTTTCCATGCTATCATGAAGTTGCTTAATGACCAAGCTGCAAGGGTTTTTGTTTTGTTGATGTTGAGGCACAATCCATACTGAAGGCTACGTTCTTTGATCTTCACCAGTAAATGTTTAAAATCCTCTCACTTTCAGCAATCAGAATTGTGTTATCTGTATAATGCAGGCTGTTTTAATGAGTTCCTCCAATCATGATGCCACCTTCTTCTTCTCATCATAAAGTCCAGCTTCTTGGATTATTTGCTCACCATAGAGATTGAAGAGGTACGGTGAAAGGATATAGCCTTGATGTACACTTCTCTTGACTTTAAACCAAACAATGCTTCCTTGTTCTGTTTGAACAACTGCTTCCTAGTCCATGTGCAAATTCCTCATGAGTACAATTAAGTGCTTTAGCATTCCCATTATTTGCAATGTTATCTATAATTTATTGTGATCCAGTCAAATGTCTTTGCATAGTCAATAAAACATAGGCAGACACATCTTTCTGACATTCTCTGCCTTCAGCTAATATCCCTTTTACATCAGCAATGATGTCCCTGATTCCATGCCCTCTTCTGAATCCAGCTTGATTTTCTGTCTACATTCCTCTACAGTTACTTTTGAATGATCTTTAACAAAATTTTGCTTGTGTGTGATATTAATGGTATAGTTTGATAGTTTCCACATTCCGTTGGATCCCCTTTCTTGGGAATAGGCACACATATGGATCTCTTTTCAGTCAGTTGGCCAGGTAGCTGGTTTTCAAATTTCTTGTCATAAACAAGTTAGCACTTTCAGTGCTTCATCTGTTTGTTAAAACATTTCTATTGTGCTCCACCAATTCCTTCAAGGCAGCTTCCATTTCATCCTTCAGCACCATTGGTTCCTGATCATGTGCAACATCTTGAAATGATTGGTCATCTACTGGTCCTTTTTGGTATAATGACTCTGTGTATTCCTTCCATTTTCTTTTGTTGTTTTATATATTGTTTAATAATTTCCATGAAGAATCCTTGACTATTGCCCCTCTAGGTTTGAATGCTTTTTCAATTCCTTAGGCATCAGAAAAACAGAGCATGTTCTTTCCTTTTGGTTTTCTATTTCCAGTTCTTTTCACATGTCACATCCTTCTACCCTTTTTGTAGTGCTAGGGATTTGACTCAGGTTTTCAGAAAGTATAGAGGAGCACTCTACCAACTGAACTACACCTCAGTGCTGATGGACTATAATATACAACAAAGCCTTACATAAATATTTCTCATAACTTTACAATTTATAATTAACAATGCTACTTTTAGACTTGCTGTGTTTTACCTATGTTTTATACCACACATTTTCCTGTGATTCTAATACTTTACTACCATAGTTATTAAATATTCCAGAATATATTTTAGAAATATTTTAAGATTGCAAACCATCTTTCTCTGAGTTTAATTCCTGTACCTGTATTTGTTGCACACTATGTGCTCTGATATCTCAAATTATACCTTCAACCTGGGTGTCTGATTTTTGCTTTGACCAGTATAATCTCTAAATTCTTAGAGTAGCATCAGTCACTGGTACTTTATTTTTTCTTTTGAGACAGGGTCTCACTATGTAGTCCAGGCTGGCCTCAGACTCACATCAATCCTCCTGCCTCAGCTTCCTAGATGCTGGAATTACATGTGTGCACCACTATATCTCTGACAATAGTGTTTCCCCTGTTGTACAGAGGGTCGCTATGAGTCGGATACCGACTCGACGGCACCTAACAACAACAACAACCACTATATCTGGCTTTAGTTACTAATACCTTATGTTATGCTTTATCCTAAAAGGAATGGATTTAAGCTCTCAAGGAATTTTTGTCCCATAAGATTTCTTGTGATCAATTATAAGTAGGCAAGACACATGGAGAACATCATATAGTCCGAGTACGGAATAAACAAAACCCAACAAGTTTCTGAGGAGCTAAAATCCTTTACTGCAACCATTTTCTGTAAGCTCAGAGGAGTAGAATTTTCAGTGTGGTTTGCTATCCCACAGGACTGCATCTAGCCTAATAGAGGGAAATGACTGGCCCTAACTTATGGGTCTGTCAGTCATGGAATCAAAATTTTACTCTTAAATTAGTGTGGCTGTAATGAATATCAGGCTGACTCTCATGTTAGATTCATTATAATGAAGCAAATCTAAAACATCATGCTCAGCAATGGCAATGACCACAGAAACTGTTGTTCTCAAATCTTCCAAACATTTACAAAGAAACACCAATATATCAGTAAGTAAAATCAAGCTGCATTGATATATGTTAAAACACAGACTTTCTTCAAATAGAAATAGAAACTTTTAAATGTTTTAAAGTCTTGCCTGGTATACATGAAGGGGGATGAGTAAATCCAAGTAGATTCAATAAGCACTGGCACTGAAGCAATTTAGACAAGTTACCTGTGGCAAAGGAGAGAAGACAAGTAACCTAAACCCAATCATAAAAGAATCCAAACATAGAAAAATCCTTTTCTTCTTTGACAACTAGAAAATTATTTTTATTACAAATCTGTCAAAACAATGAGAGTGTCAACAGAAAAGGAAAGCAGGTGACAAACAGCTGATCAAGTTGAAATCAGAATCCAGGAAATTAAAACTTCTGAGCCCTATGTAGTTTTGTGCTTAATGACTAAAAGTGGTTCGTATAATAAAGTTGTATTAGATCATGTAACAAGAAATCAGAAAGCAATAGTTTCCTGGTTATAGCTATCACTAAAGATCCAATCATTTTCACTCTTCTATAATTCACAATGCTCATTTTTCACTCTTCTATTCACCCATTCTCGGTATAATGACTTTAGTCTTTAGTTTGCTGCTGTACAGTCACAAGTCAGCTGTCATTATTCAATGAAATCACATACAAATGTAGTAGGAGAATACATCACTTTATCAAAGAAAATATAAAAGCTTTCTAGAAGCTTCCAGTCATGAGTCTCATGAATAAATATCTACTACCAAGAATAGCAAAGTGAAGCTTGGTCATTTTAGTCTCTCCAGTGGATGGTGGACTCATTGATCAGGAAATGTAAGTGAATGATTGAAGAATGGATAGCCCATATTGTCTATAGCGTGTAAATCTGGGGTTATAAATAAATTTTCAAGCTTTGGATGATCATTCCCTGCAATAGAAGTTGAAGTAAAATCTTAGAATTCTCTCATATTCAGTTTCACTTCACTGTCTTCCCTCAACCACTTACACAACACATCAAGAACTTAAGAAACCTGCTTCAACTGCTGGGAATAGTTAAGAATTTACAATAGTAAAAAATGTAGAAGAATAGAACATGAATGAAATGAAAATTGTTTTCATTGCTAGAAAATGCAGTTTGAAATAGTGTGGAAATCAGAGCTTGCTACTAAAAACTAGTTTGGAAAACTAATGTGTGATCATCCAGTATCATGACAGACCTAGAAAGGATTCTATGGAGAGTGGTAGCATGTTAAAAGTGATACAAAAATATGTTGAGGTTTCTAACATACCTTTTCCATTGCTAATATTCTTCATTATGAAAATATCATAATTATTTTTATCAAAGCTAATGATTACTAGAGAAAGTGGTATATAATCATTTCTATATTAGAGTAAATACACCATAAAGGAGCCTCTTTAGTCTCCACCCATTTACTTACTACAAGTCTCAGAGAAGAACATGCTGTGTACCTGTCTTCCTTGCCTGATCTCAGTGTCTTTTCATTATTCTTATTTTTTTTGTATAATTTTAATTTTTACTCAAGAAATCTGGGTAGATTGCAAGGCATGGTTAGCAGGCTAAGGAAGAAATGTACAATTGAGAAAAGGCTGAATGGTATCAACTTTAAGGTTTCTATTTGAACCACAGCAAGCAAGAGACACTATGGGACCTAGGATACATAACTAAGAACAGGAAGAGAGTTGATTTTCTGTCTCTGCATGAAGTGGGATCCTTTTCCTCTTTGGCAATTAGAAATTATTTTTATTATGAATTTGACAGAACAATGAATATTTCAACATAAAAAAGTAGGTGACAATCAGTCTGCTTTGAAATTCCTTCACAATCTAACAATTGTGTCATTTAAAATCCACTTACTACAAAAGTCAAATATTTCATAAGATTATATCTGTATTAAGTAGGACAGTACAATAGTAGAACCTATTGATATCCTAGCAGATAGCATGGAGAACATTTGCAGTCCTGGAATGCACGACCTCAGAATTTCAATAAAATTTATTATCTGCTAGTTATCTATCAAGCACTGAGATTGGCATTTTCTAGCAGACTAGAACAGTTGTGTGTTAGTGAGTGGAATGCTTGTGGCATATATACAAATTATGAAGATACAATGTGGTCATGGATTATTGCCATGTGGCTGTGAGAAAAAAAAATAATCCAGCATTTCAGGGAAGGCAGAAATCACTCTTGGCTGGTTTATGTAGGAATTAGCTTTTACAGTTAAATTTAGGATAGGAAAAATGCTTTGACAATGTATTGTCAATACAGTATATGTTTTGCCAATAATAAACTGGCGCAAAGAACAGTATAGTTCATTTTTAATACTTTTAAACAAATACTATGTACCTATCATGTATAATATTATGTTTTAAAGTATGTCTTAGAATATATAACCATTCTCAACATTTCTTGAGAGAGACAGTTAACTATTAGGCACTCTGTTATACAATAGATTGTGAACCTGTTCCTCCTTTCTAACTGAAATTTGTATTACTGGGGAACAGGATAGTTTGAATGAGGACAATTTACAAGGCAGGGAGATCTGCTATGAGTGTACTGCGATGGTATGGATAGAGATAATAAAACCCTACAGGTAGAACAAGAAAAAGGAAAGGTGCTAGAAACTGGCTTTGGGCACTAGAAGAGAAAATAGGATGTTACCATGGATTTTTAAAAATCTTTATAGAAATATCTTTTTGGAATTTAAAGAAAATGGATAATTGACCATCACTTTAAGGAGAGAAAATATTTTTAAAATTGTTACTCTTTAATTGACATACTTTAAAGCACATTCTCAATTATAATTAGAATTAGAAATTCAGGCCACATGCAGTAGAGCATGCCTGTAATCCCAGTGACTTGGGAGACTGAGGCAGGAGGATCATGAGTTTGAGGCCAGAGGAAGCTTGCACAATTTAACAAGACTTTGTTTCAAAATAAATAAAAATACAGTTTGAGGGTGCAGCTCAGTGGGGGAGCACTTGCCAAGCATATGTGAGGCCCTGGCTTCAACTCCTAGTATCAAAAAATATTTAGAAATTCATGGGGGGGTTATGTTTGCTTTTTGTTTTATTTTTGTTGTTATTGTTTTTGTTTGTTTAAGCTGTTTTATAAAATCATTTGTAGCCTAGGTTAGCTTCAAACTCATAAGCCTCCTGCCTCAGCCTCCTGAGTGGAGGGATTATAGGTGTGCACTATCATGCCTGACAACAAAAATGACTTTTAAAAGATTGTAGTGTAGATTGGTAATATAGACTTCTAATAATATAAACTGATAAAATATCATTCCAAGTGAAAGAAACACCCTATTTTTACTTCCTATTTCCTTTATCCTTAGGCTGTACGGTCACAATCATTTGTCTCCTTTTTTCTGATGGTGACATAGTAGCCATTGTGTTTAAGGTTAACTGAAATGCTATGGAAGTTTCCATTTAGGGCCTACAATGTTAGGGATATGGCTTTAGCTCAGAGGATTTCAGGAATTAGGAGGTAGAATAAACATGTAAATCATCCAACTTCAGTACAATGGAGCGGTGGGGTTCCTGCGGAACTAGAAGCACAGTCCAATTTCAAGACATTTGGCTAACAAGAAAGTCCAGACAGGGTGAGGCCCCTACTGTAGCTAATTCCACTGTACCTCTCTGGATTGTTGTTCATTCTTATTTCTCTGGAAACTATTTCAAACAAGACCACTATATAGATCCAATAGGGGTTAAACCATGAATAGTTTTAAAAGTTAAAACTATAAAAAGCTAAGACATTTTGCTGTTATTTTCTTTAACACAGCAACCTGACTTCCAGTCTCCTGAAACTATTTACCCATCTAAAAACTTTTTCTTTAATAATTCTTCCCAGGTGCAAAACTGAGAGATAGGCTGCTTATCAGAAAGAGACATGGGAAAGTTGGAAAGTGGAACCGAATTTTATCCTTCAAATAAAATTCAAATAAAACTCAAATAGAATTTGAAGCTTAATCCAAAGTAATGAGTTTTATCCTGTCAATTAACAAAGCATATCAGCTGTGTCATATAACAAGAATAGTTAACAGATACTAGTTTTCAGTACACGCCATACACCATCCCCTACACTTTATATTATCTCAAATAATTCTCACAATAGTGCTATTGAGAAGGTTCTCTTATTACCCAATTTTATAGACATTGAAACAGGTTGAGATACTTGCTTGCAGTAATTTAAATAGTGAGACATTCAGACTCAAGTTCTCTATTCAATCTTATTTTCCAAAAGGCATCTGAGCACTTACCTAGGAGCCAAAGTTAAAACAAACAAAAAAAATAAAAACAAAAACTTCCCAGTACTTTACATATACTCTCTTTAAAAAGCTTATTAATGAGTATTTTTATTTAGAAATTAACTTGCTTATCTATTATCACAACTTTAATAGCTCTCTCATTCTCATTTTGTAAAATGTCCAGAATGTGGCTATGAATGTTAATGACTGAATATATAACTGAAGGACTCAAGTAACTTACCTACATTTGCCACCACGATTAAAAATCATAAGCAAAGACTAAAATCAAAATGAAAATCAACCACACTTGTTTGTGGATAAAATATTATGTTTATGTACTTGGTTTGTATATTTTATTCAACAACACCAAATGGAAGAAAATTAATTTTGACCTTTAGAGATAAATTTAAAATGTCACCAACCATTGTTTTAATTCCAACTCTGTCAATTATTTTGCTTTTCACACAATTTAACCTCTATAATTATTGTTAGAAGAAAAATTATACTGGCATTTTAAAAATAAAATAACATTCCTATTAGATGACATTTGATATTTTTCACTCATTTTTTAAAGGCTATTTTTTATGTTTTTGAAGCCAATAGTCTTAAGCTGTCAACATATCACTATAAAGTCTAACTCAAAAATGTCTCTGTACTCAGTAAACAGACGCCATTTTGGATCTGTTGCCTTATTAAACTCACAAAGTTCTTTTAGTCAGGGCTTTTGTCAATCCAAGTAAAGAAAAATCAAGTTCAGCGTATGCAAGAAAATGAGGGGCTTTATTGGCTCATTTGACCAAACCAAGAAGGTGGGCAGCTCAGTGGTGGATAGCATTGGGTACTGAACCTACACTCAAAGTGGGTAGAGAGTATCAATTCTATGCTATCTTTTGGCTTAATCTTGGTTTTATGAAGCTGAGAAAGCCTTTGAGTTCTCCGTTTTGGATATCTTTCCAGAAGATTCATTCTGGATAGATGTTTGAATGTACAAAATCCTTGCAGCAGTTCCCACTCACAAGAAAACGGGCCCAAGTCTGAGCAGCTGCCCAGTGAAAAGTGGTCCTATTCCTAGGGATCAGTGGCAGGAGTGCTCACTGGGTTTGGAGAAGGGCAAAGCTGTGCAAAATCCTAGCTCTTAGATTTAGTGTGTAATTTATGTTAAATATAAAACCCTTGTCAGCCTGAGCTCAAAATTTAAAGGATATGATACATTTTTAAATTATGATTCAATGAAAGATGTTAAGGTTTGCAGAAGATAATACATAGTGACCACTTTTTATAGGTGCTCTGTTAGTAGAAAATAAGAGGGAATTTGTTGTTTCCTCTACACAAACGGATTCTGGGAGGATCAAACATGGGCATGGAGTATGTAGATGTCAGTTATATAATACTTATCTCGAAACTTTTATTTGTCAAAGGGTGTGTGTGTGTATCTCTGTGTGTATATTGTTCTTTTTAGGTTAGGTGCCCTGGAGTTGCGTGTGACTCATAGCGACCCTATGTAGAACTGTCCAACACTGTGCCATGTCCAGCACTATTATCAGTGCTTCTCTGCTACTCATAGGGTTTTCAATGACAGACTGTTTCAGGAGTCGGTTGCCAGGTCCTTCTCCCTGGGCCACTGCCCTCTACATGACCCAGAAGACCTCAAGATGTACTTCCAGAGCCTTTGCCTTCTGTGTAAGCAAAGAAATCCAGACTAAAGCCACTTATCACATTTCCCTTTCCTCACCTCAACCCATACTGTTCCTAGCACCAAGGTGAGCACAGAGTAAAGGGATAACAGACATTAGAGGACTGACTGATAATATTTATTTCATTGTTTTGCCATTGACAGAAGTGAAAATTATCAGTGATAATGTAAATAGAATCTCATCATTTTTTTCTACCCAAAATAATTCATACAGCCAGGCAGGGTAGCACATGACTATAATCTCTGTGATTTGGGAGGCATTGCAGGAGGATTGCAAGTTTGAGGCTAGAGGCAGCCTGTGCAACTTAGGGAGACCTTTTTTCAGAATGAAAATAAAAAATAAAAATAGGGCTGGAAGGGCAGTTCAGTGGTGTAGTGCTTGCAAAGCATTTGTGAGGCCTTGGGTTTAGCCCTCCTAGGACTGCCAATAATAATGAGACATATAGTAAAGTATTGAATAATAAAATGCATGATTATTGATGGGTTGACTTTTAAATTGACAGCAAATTACTGGTACTAGGTCTGGAAGTTAAATATGTTCTACTTCTTGAAAAAAATAATACAAAATGGTTAGTGAAGACTATGGTTAATAAAACTTTGTGACCATGCCACAAAAATAATATAGATAGTAGATTGAAGATATGAGTCATATCAAAATTGAAACCCTACATCAAAATAAATTCTTGTGTGAATGTGATGATTGTTAAAATACATTAGTGCTCTATGTATCCCTGAGGATCAAGGTATTCTACATGAGAAATTTTTAAGATGGTTTATATCTTCAGACAGCCTCATTTTTAACTTATTTTTCCAGTAGGATTTTTCTACACTTAGATTAGGGATCTGTGTGAGGTTTGAAAGCAGATACCTACCCCATTCTCAGCCTGATGTAAAATGACTTTTATAGCTTCCCAACAATAGATTTGTGTTTATGTAATAGGCACTGTGAATCATCTGTCTGCTAGACATATCAGAAACATAATTGTGGCTAAATTTTAGCCAATGTTGTAGATTTCTAGGACATGTATTTATTTAATAAACTAGCTCTCTCTTAGTTCCACATATTTTTCTTTTAAGCTTATCTCCTTTCCACTATTACCTCATTTTTAATTCTTTTAGATGCTATGGTTTCACTCTATTTTGGAAAAATATAGGATATGTACGAAATGCATACATAAATTAAATGCATATATAAATGACTTCCTTTTCTTGTTATCTGATACAACCCAGTAAAAAGCAGTCTTATTTAGTTGTGCTTTTCCTACATCACCTCCTTTATAAAAAGTGTTCAGTACTGTCTCTGTGTCCTACTTTTATTTTTCTCACTACAAATGGCATACCCATTATATTTTGAAAAATAGACAATGAAAGAGAGAAATAAACCCCCCTTAATACAGTTTTGCCTGCAGCCATAGCCCTGTGGCACCCGATCCCATCAGATCTTGGAAGCTAAGCAGGGTCGGGCCTGGTTAGTACCTGGATGGGAGACCGCCTGGGAACACCAGATGCTGCAGGCTTGGGAGAAGGACCCGGCAACTCCTTCCCAAAAATCAATCTGCCATTGAAAACCCTATGAACAGCAGAGAAGCACTGACAATAGTGTTTCGCCTGTTGTACAGAGGGTCGCTATGAGTCGGATACCGATTCATTCGACGGCACCTAACAACAACAACAATACAGTTTAACCCTTTCCCATTGTCTCATCTCCCTAAAATCATTTCCTGGAGAACACACTTACCAGTGATAAAAACTGGGTGTATATTACTACAAAACGGACACACACAAGTACTAAGTGTGAGTAGTTGAGAGAGACATTGTAATCTTTTATTTTTCACTTGTCATATATTTAGAGGCCAAATGCCATTCAACTGTATGGATACATTATAATTTACTTAATCAAACACAGACATTTTCTGGTCTCAGAATATAGAAAGAATGCCGCAAAAGACATTCTTGTATATATGTCTTTGTCTATTTGTGAAGTTCTGCATGATATATTTTTCCTTTCTAATTTTAATGTAATGGTTCTAATTTTCTACTAGTCAGGAATTTGGAAAATCAAGATGATTAGAATGCCACATAAGATGAAAAATGTGCTTCCAGATGCTAATCATGAAATCCATCCCTTCCCAGCCCTAAAGGTACCTATTTTTCTCAATTTCTTTATTTCCTGGAATATTGACATTATCAGTTTACTATCACTTCCAAACATATATTGATCATCAACCATTGTTGGGAAATATGCTCTACTGGGGACATGAAAAGGAATGGGATACAGTTTCTAAAGAAGAGTAAATTGTAATTGAAAAATGATAATTCAATCATATTCCTATTTTGAAGAAATAACTTTCTTAATAAAACATTTTACTACTTGCACTTATTTTGATTACTGATATATGTACTATGGGATGGGGTTTGGCTCCATTGGTAGAGTGCTGCTTTGTGCTGAGGCCCTGGGTTTAATCCTCAGCACCACAAAAATGGAAGAAGGACATGTCAGCCCACTCCCCCAAAACAAACCCAAAGCCAGTCAGCCTTTGTAAACCCTATGAGGATCACTATGAGTTTGGACATGACTCAGTCACAACTAACAACAACAAATGATATATTTGGGTTTATTCATACAACATTATACTGAACATTTTCTTTACCAAGCATTTCTTGTTTATCCTTCCTGTTCTCTCTTACTTCCTATTAGTCACTGATTGATTATTATTCTAATTGTTGCCCTGGTGTGTGTGTGTGTGTGTGTGTGTGTGTGTGTGTGTGTGTGTGTGTGTCCCTTGACATGACCTCATGATGGCAGGCCTGACCAATAAGATGTTAGAAGATGAAATGCCAGGAGGGGCTTTTGAATTCTGCTTTGTCCTGGATAAGATTTTATATTGAGTTCAGACTAGCTTTCTTAAGCCATACTATTAATATATATTAGGATGTCCTCCATCATTGAATTTTTATGCCTAGACTTTGAATTACTTTATGATTTTTTTCCTACCTAAGACTCTGGACAGACATACCTTTACAAACTACTACTCTTGGTCAGGGGGCTGGGATTTAGCTGAGTTCGTAGAGCCTGGCTCTGCAGTCTCTGAGGTCCCCAGTTCCATTCCCAGCACTACAAAAATGGGAGAAGGACATGGCAATTCACTCCAGAGGCAATTCTGAAACAATCAGCTATTGAAAACCCTATGAGGATCTCTATGAGTCAGACACGACTCAGTGGCACATAACAACAACTCATGGTCAGTGGACAGATTTTTGGGTTTATTTATTTATTTAATTTTTACGGTAGGAGCAACACTGAAGTTTTATGCATGCAGCTGGATGTCTGCTTCCCTTTTTGAAGAAAGCCCAAGGGCCAATCTTCTGCCCCAGAGTGAGATTTTCCTTTAAGTTTAGTTTGCTGTACACTTAAACATTTTTTGGATATCTACTGGGCATCTCTATCTATATGTAGCAGGAAGAGGAGTCAGTCAACATTAGATTAATTTGAGATTTTCCCAAAGTCAATTAAATAGTTTATGCCTAATTAGTTCACTTGGACATAAGTAATAAAAACCCTTAGAAGAAACTTTGAAGAAAGTTAGGAACAACAATAGTTATGTCACAATTCATTCTCACCTTCGGCAAACATATCATATCAAAAATATTACCAGGCATGACAAGTGATATCACTTATTAATCAATCAATTATTAATCATTAAACTAACCAAATAGATAAACAATGAATATTCATCAAACACTAAACAATTTATTAAATCCTATGATGCTATGTATTTTAGGGAATCAAAGAAAGCAAAATCTGAATTTAAGGAGATAGAAACTCAAAAACAAAACCAAATATATTTTTTAATCAAATCTGCACTCTTCTAAATTTTAGCTTATTGCTGTTGTTAGGTGCCATGGAGTTGGGTCCAACTCATAGTGACCCTCATAGTGTTTTTCAATGGCTGATTGTCTTTTGGGATTGCTTCAGGAGTGGATTGCCATGTCCTCCCATTTTTTATGGTGCTGACAATAGGACCCAGGTCCTCAAAAAGTACAGAGCAGCACTCTACCAACTGGGCTAAAACCCAGCCTCCATGTTTTAGAGACCTACAAAATCAGATGCAGATTAGAACTGTTTTCAGATTGGATTTGCATGAGAAAGCTCTGGAGAGCTCTCTTGACCATGAATCCAATCTGCAAGCAGTTCTAATCCTCATATGATTTTATAGGCATCTAAAACTGTTGAGAGGGAATGCTGGGCCTAGTGGTGCAGGCCTGTAATCCCAGCAGCTGGGGAGGTGGAGGCAGGAGGATTGCAAGTTCGAGATCAGAGGCAGTCTGCATAACTTAGTGAGACCCTGTCTCAAAAAGTAAAATAATGGGCTGGGGGTGCAGCTCAGTGGCCCAGCACTTGCAAAGCATGCAAACATGAGGCCCTGGATTCAACCCCCAGTACCGGGGGGAAAAAAAAAAACTGTTGAGAGGGTATAGATTAGAATTCAGAATATATGGTATATAATATGTGCACACTAATAATAAATAACATGACTGAAATTCAGAGGAATGTAGAGTGACCAGAGTAGAAAATATGGTTCCACCTGAATGAAAAGGGGACACTAGTAGTAAGCTTTGAAGAAGCCACTTCTTCCTCCGTCCTTCTTGCCCCACCTCCTTTCTTCCTTTTGCAGTATTTATTGAGCATCTTCTGTTTCCAGGCATTGATTCAGACTAGGGAGATAGTTCTGAAGAAAACAGACAAACTCCCTGCTCTCATGGAGATGACATTCTGGTGTAGGCAGGGAACAGTGATAAAGAAATATATAGAATTTTAGATAGTGCAAAGTACTATGAAGTATAAGGCTCAGTAGAGGGTTACAAAGTGAAATGGTGGGCCATAATTAAATCTATGGTGATGAATGGTAGGTTAGAATATAAGGTGACTTTTGAGTAGATGAGTGAAGCAAAGCAGTACAGTCAGGGAGATTTCTGACAAGAGAAAAATAGAAACTTGGCTTTTGAAAAACCGCACGGAAGCCAGCATACAGTGGTACGCAGGTAAGAGAGAAAGTGGTAGAAGAAGAAGCCAGAAGAGTCAGACACTGCAGGGCTGTGAAAACCTGGTAGGAGTGTGGATTCTGTTCTAATTATAACATGGAGACAATGGACAGATTTGAGCAAAAATGTGATATGACCTGACTTTTTACTTAAAAATATTGTGACAATTAAATGGAAAATATACCTTTGAGGAGGAGAGGGATGCAGTGTAAGAGCAGAAACATAGAGGCCATGTAGGAGGTGTGGGGAAAATGAGAAATGAAGATAGTTTGGCCTAGGGTACTGGCAGTGTATCAGTGAAAATAGATCAAAATTTTGCATATATTTTGAAAGTGAAGCCAATAAGATTTCCTAATTGGTTGATTATGGTTTGGGGTACACAGCATGTGAGAGAAGGTGCTATAACAGCTATGATCTCCAGGGTTTTGAAGAGGAAGGGTAAATGAGAAACAAACTTGGAAGAAAATTGTTAAGCTTCCCTTATGAACACTTTTAAAGCAATTATATTCTACAGTTCTGTATTAGAATATCACCAATGAGTTTTTTAAAAAAGAATTTTGTTTAAGAAATAGTCTTAAAGCAAAAGCTCCCATATCTACTCTTTCCTGTATACTTTAGGGCTGTTTCCAATCAGAACAAAAGAAGCAGCTTAGCAGCAGTGTTCCTCTGAACTACTTTTCTTTTCTCCAACCACAAAAACCAGCGAGATGTCTTAAATGTGCACTTTGCTTACTCCTCAGGCTATTTTCATCCTTTCCTTGACCTGGTCTGGTAAAGTACTTTTAAAACTCTATACAGGAAAGAAATGGGCAATTGTTGTAATGCTTAACAATATTCAAGTCAGTATTAAAGCTATAAAGACTACATGATTGACTGGATTTAGCTTAGTGTTCGTATTGGACACATTCTCTGGCACAATTACCTATATTGGGGTTGAGAAGATTTAATTTATAGATGGCATAAAATACCTTTCTATACAACTCTGTGTTCAAATTGTTGAAATTTTAGTGGTTTCCTACTTTGATTTTTTTAGTCTTCATCAATTGACAGTACAAATTTGTTAACATGTAAATACTGAGCTTCTAGCAGCAATTTGTAATCCCTTTGTTTTAAATTAAAATCATTTTATTTTCTTGAAGTAATAAAATATTTCCATTTCAACTGGATTAAATATAACGTGTATAAAATCATGCTAAAGAAAATAGAAAAAATGGTCATATAAATTGACATTAAAATTTTAAATCCTTCACCGGGGGGATGCAAAACAAAATAATAAATCATTTCTTGATAACCAGAAAGTTTATAATCAACGTGATACAGACACATAATTCCATCTACATCTGGGCAATTAACACCTGCTGTATTATCACATACAACATAGTAGAAGCTCACCTTTCTTTGGTCTCACAACTGATGATTTTTGAAGACCTCATTTAAAGAAAAATTATTTTGACTTTTATGTTGATATAATTTACCAGTGTAAGCACTTTACCAAGCAAATACTAGAGCCAAAGTAGAAAAAGAAATGCTTTACCTCTAAATAGAACAAACACATGATCCCAATGTATAATAAACTCCAATTTCAGCTTGTTAAGTAAAACTGCCAATTATATTTTCTGAGTTCCAAATGGTACAGAACCCTACAGAGCATTTGTATAAGAAATCAATAAATTTAGTTCTTAATACTCTTCATTCCTACGAAACAAAATATAAAAACCATAGGCATTACATTTCTATAAAAGACTCAGGGATATTTCCTTAGTACACTCACTCAATCTGTGAACATATACTAATGAATCATGTTGTTTTTGTTAGGTGGTTTCTGTTAGGTGCTGTCCAGTCAGTATCTGTAGGGCATTGCCTAGATTTGCCCTGGGGCCTATGTAGGCCCCTTGGAGGTCTGAGGCTTGTTTCCCAGGCAATCACCTTTGCCCTGCATCCGGATCTGAGGGTTGTCAAGCTCCCAAAGATGGCGCTGGCATCCAATGCCTCCCCTCAGATCCCTTGATACCAACTGGCTGTTTCCAAACCACTGAAGGGCTCCTGATTGGACTGTTTGGTAACGATCCCTGATTGGCTACTTTTACAAAACCAAATTTGCATATCCCCCTGATTGGCCAAGACCTGTGTGGGGTGACTGCCTCTGAATGGTCCCCAGCTAGCCCCTGGAGAGTATATAAGAGCTGTACATGGAGCAGTCTGGGTCCATTCCATCAACTGGGACAGACAGGGAAACAATAAAGAACCGTTAGAGCAGAGCACCTGGAGTAGGCATCTTCACTGGGAAGAAAGAACCAAGGAGCCGCTGTGGGCATCAGCCTGTGAGCCTGCCTTTCTCAAGGCTTCTCAGAGCAGCCATGGGCATAAGCCTCCTTTCCAGGTGGCACAGCTCTTGGGTGCTCGGCTCTCCCTCACCAGACGATGGGTCTTCAGCAGCTGGTTCCAGCTCTCGGCTGGAGCGAGTCCAGCAGCAGGATGACACCTCACAGGTATCAAGTCATAGCAACCCTATGTACAATAGGCAGAACACTTGTCAGTATTTCTCCGCTGTTCGTAGGGTTTTCAATGGCAGATTGATTTTTGGGAGTGGGTTGCCAGGGCCTTCTCCCAAGCCTACAGCACCTGGTGTTTCCATGCAGTCTCTCATCCAAGTACTAACCAGGCCCAACTGTGCTTAGCTTCCAAGATCTGATGGGATCAGATGCCACAGGGCTATGGCTGCAAGCTATTAATGAATCATATGAACAAAATAACCTTATAGTTGCCACATACTAAAACAAGTACGTATCAGAAAAAGTATCCTAGTACAACTGGTATGATAAAGCTGATTTTAAAAAGATCAAATGTTGATGGATAATGTTGTAATGCAGGTAAGTAATAAGACATGTTAGTTTATTTCAGAACAGTCAGTTCTTACCTACGAACCAATGACTAAGGATATATAGAAATTTTTTCATCATAATGACTGTATGTAAAAAATATTTGAGCATGCACCCCAAATATGTACAAGTTAATTTTACACACATAGCACATAGTCAACCTAAAATTATGTTTACATACTACTTTCTTAATATACTTGCATATATTATAAAATATACTTAAAATATAATCAAATGGTATGGTAAATTAATTTTTAACAAAAAATATACTATTTCTTTTCCTTTTGAATTCCACATAAGGATTCATGTGTCATACTTTGGAAAATATTTTCAAAGAAAACAAATAACAAAATATACAAATTGCTGTGATAAAGTTATCAACATGTTTCTAAGATGAGCATTTGTGAGGAACAGCTCAGTCAGTGGTGAAGGTGATCCCAAAATAAAAGTAATGAGAGACTAAGGGCCTAAACTTTGGTAAAGTAGGAACATCATACCTATGATTCTGTAATATCTTATACATTATTGTATTATCTCCTATAAAATTGTCTTAAGATAAATGCTTTAATTATAGAATTTAGACAAAAGGTGATAATGATGGCATAGTTTGTGAATTCTTCCAATAAAAGAAATAATATAATCAAAGTAGAAAAATTAAAAATCCAAATTCTACAACAAAACAGGCGACAAGATGTGCTGAGCAGAATTTTAAAACTGGTCCCAAGATTCTTGCCCCCTAAGGGACAAGTTCTGTGTGATTTTGCCTATGAATATGGCCAGGAACAGTGTATGTAATAGGATATCATACTCAAGATTACATTAAGTTATATGGTAGATGGACAGATTCTGCAAATATAGTTAAAGTCTCAAAACAGTTGATTCTTGAGGTAATGAAAGAAAATGATCCTAGGTGGACCTAGCTTAATCAAGTGAGAACCCATAAAATAAGTAATGGACCCTTTGTGAAGAGCAACTCTCTCCTTTTGGCCTTAAGGTAGGAAGGAGCCAAATTATGAGTTACTTATAGAAAGAGCTTCCTTTCCCTAAAGTTAGCAACTCTAAGAACAGACTCTAAGAACTCAAAGAACCTCTTCTTTGCTGTATCTGAAAAAGCAAGCTTTCATGAGGGACACAAATTCCAGGAAATGAATTCTCCTAACAACCGAGGGAATCTCTGAAGCAACTTCTTCCCTAGCCAAGCCTAGAGAGGACAATGCAGCCCAGCCAGCACCTCAACTTCAACCAGGTGATACCATAAGGAGAGGATCCAGGTAAGTCTGTGGAACTTCGTTGTTTGTTAAGACAGAATCTCACTAAGTTGGCCAGGCTGTCCTTGAATTTGTTATCCTTATGCCTCAGCTACCTGAGTGCTGGATTACAGGGTGAACCACCATACCTAGCTTAGTCTATAGAGCGTCTGACACAAAAATTTTGGCATGATAAATGGTTGCATTTATAAGTGACCAAATGTGTTATACAGCATAGAATTTATAATTGTTGTTGTTGTTGTTGTTAGGTGCCGTCGAGTCGGTATCCGACTCATAGTGACCCTCATAGGGTTTTCAATGGCCGAGTGCTTCGGGATTGCCTTGGGAGTGGATTGCCAGGTCTTTCTCCCATTTTTGCGGTGCTGGGAATTGAACTCGGGACCTCAGAGACTGCAGCGCAGCGCTCTACCCACTGAGCCAAATCCCAGCCAGAATTTATAATAGGGCACAGGAAATTAACATACAAACATCTCCAAGTGTCCCATAATCTACTTGAGTGAGGATAAACCACTCACAGCCAGAAGACAGCCACAGTATTGGATAAAGTAGACCAAATATCCATTAAACATATCAAAATAGCCAACAGATTGTCAGCAATTGTGAGAATATTTTCTATGCAAACTCCCTGGGGAGGGCAAAGTGTTTGTGTTAAGATCCACAAGTGTCAGAAAAGTCTGGATCCTATGAACTTATAAAAGCCACCTTCTAGCAATAGTGATTAAAGAATGTATAGAAAATTTTAGGGGAGAAGACAAGGAAAGGATAAATCTGAAAGTACAAAACAATACTTTTACCACAGAATAGAGTTCTAGAGTTATGAAGATAGGACAGATAATGTAAAAAAGTTTCAATAAAAATTTTAGAAAATCTAATCTCATGCCAAAAGTTAAAAGTAGAAAAAGGTTTTTGTTTTCATCTTGTATAAAGTCACAAGAAGAATATAAAAGAAAACAAGATGGAACTGACATCCCTACAAGCAAGGAAAGCATGCCCAAAAAACTGTTAATAAATCAGATTCAAATTCTAGCTTAACTTCAAAATATGGAATTAAGAAAATAATAGAAGACATGAAACAACATAAGTACTACAAAAAATCAGAAATTAGGTGATATAATTTAGGAAATTTAGAAATAAAGGAAATAAATAATTTCAGAAAGGAAGGATAAGCTAGAAAGCATGAAAATAGATCATGCTGTAAAGAAAAAAATAAGAAAAATGTTTTAAGTAAAAAAATGAAATGAAGAAGGATATATAAAGGATTTGAGAGCAAGTCACAAATATGAAAGATAGAAAAAAATCCAGTGTATAATACTCCTCCTCAAAGATGGCCAAAATAGCTGGGCATGGTGGCACATACCTGTAATCCCAGTGGCTCGGGAGGCGGAGGCAGGAGGATCGCAAGTTCGAGACCAGAGGCAGTCTGCTTAACTTAGCGAGACCCTGTCTTAAAAACTAAAAAAAAAAAAAAGAAAAAAATGGGCTGGGGGCATAGCTCAGTGGTCCAGCACTTGCAAAGCATGCAAGTGCTAGGCCCTGGGTTCAACCCCCAGTACTGAAGGAAAAAAATGTCCAAAATAAGAGACAGAATACTAAAATTAAATTTTTGTACTTTATTAAAATGAAGAGTGTCAGAAATATGTGCATATGAATAGTACATTTTATGTTTAGACAAAGTCACCATTGAATGACCAACATAAAGATATATTCTAGCTACATTCTAATCAAATTTAAACTGAAAAAGAAAAAATGAAAAAATGGAAATCTAGGCAAAAGTTCTAAGGTACTTGCAAAAAGGAAAATCAATTTGTCATCAAAGTTTTTGCTGTCAATGCTTTATGACAGAAGATAATTAAAGGAAAGAAAACTCAAGGTCATGATTTTCAATCAAACAAATAACTAAAATATTAAAGTGCATGCCTACTGTTACCTACATATGAGAACTAAGAAAATATTATTCCAATTAACTTTTCCTAAAGTGTCACCCTGAAGTATCCAAACTAGGCAAATAATGACATAAGGCTAGTAGTGAACATTAAATATATCTTTAGTAGAAATTCCCAGTTTTAAAAACATGAAGATGTGTAATCTTCATAACTCCCAGACTTCACTGGACACCTCTGATAAGAGAAGGATGTAAGATGGAGAGGACAACAATTAAGGGTCATCTTTTTAGAGTATATATTGTTTTGTAAATTGAACTTTGGAAACAGGAAAAATTTTACTAAATTATGAAGCAAATTTAACTTAGAAGTACAACTTCTGATGATAGAAAATAGAATGTTCATGTTCCTAAGTGTGTGTGCAGGCGAGGGTTTAGCTCAATTGATAAGAGTGCTGCTCCATACTTTTTGAGGACCTAGGTATGATTCTCAGCACAGCAAAAGTGGGAGAGGGACATGGCAATCCATTCCCAAAATAATCATGGAACAATGGGCCATTGAAAACCCTATGAACGTTGCTATGATTTAGAACTGACTTGATGATATCTAACAACAGCAAGTATGTCTTCAATTCATAGTACAACAAAACACATAGGAGTTATTTCATATGACTTTATAACAAAAAAAATTTGGTTGTAATATCCCTATAGGGATATATCATAAGGATAAACTGAAGTGCAAACAAATTTTAACTCATTTCAATAGTCATATAGGTGAGAGAGTAACAGAATTGTTATTCTGGGTCTTTCATAAGTGTAGCCTGGAAAAATATATCATATAATACATTCATTCTATTATTTTCAGAGCTATGGGGAACTGGGAAATGTAGGTGAAAAGAGATACATATGTAAATCAGCCATATGAAGTACAAACCCAACCCTGCAGTCCTTATTTTGAATTAGAACAATCAATGGAAACTCAGGACACATTTTTTCCCTTAAAAAGACAAAACAATAAACACTTAAATTCCAAAAAGTTAAAAACTACTAACCCCAGTGGCAGTGACTACCCTAGAACCATGGTTTGGTTTTGAAATACTACTATTTTCTATTAAATTTTTTTTTTCTTGAACTACTGTCTGATTAAATGAGGCAGAAATTAGAGTCTATGAACAAGGTTGAAAAGACCCCAATGAATTAAAATGGGAAAATTTACCATGCATAAGAAGATTAATTGCAATGAGTTAAAATACGTTGTTGTTGTGGCTGTTATTGTTGTTAGGTGCTATCTTCCGACTCATAACAACCCTACACTCAGTAGGCAAAACAGTTAGTGCTTTTGTGCTATTCACAGAGTTTTCAAAGGCTGATTATTTTGGGGGGACTGGGTCCTCCTTCTCTCAAGCCTACAGTGCCTGGTGTTCCCAGAGGGTCTACCATCCAAGTACTAACCATGCCTGACCCTGCTTAGCTTCCAAGATCTGACAGGATTAGATGCCTCAGTGGTATGGCTGCAGGCTAAAATATATTATGTATAAATCCACAACCTAATAATAATAATAAATAATCACTCACCAAGGAAAGATCCTAGAAAATAAATTCATCATTGTGAAAAACAGCAAATAAAGAAAAAGAACCAACTACATATCTTGACAAGGCTGGAATTTAGCTAAGTTGGTAGAGCGCTGCTCTGCAACCTCTAAGGTCCCTAGTTTGATTCCCAGCACCGCAAAAAAATGGGAGAATGGCATGGCCATCCACTCCCAGGGCAATCCCAAAACAATCAGCCATTGAAAACCCTAAAAGGGTCACTATGAGTCGGACATGACTAGATGGCACCTAACAACAACAACAACACATCTTGACTTTTCTATACAAACTACTGAGTTTCACTAATTAACCTAATAGTAAATGAAGGAAAGGGCTTTTTCTTTGGAAATATCCTGAAAATCAAGGTACTGATAGAAATTGAAAATGCATTTTCAATCCCTAATAAAAGGGTAGAGTCACTGAACATCAATTGCAACATCAGTAAGGAGAAACAAACAAGTTATGTAACTCCCAACAGCAGAAAACAACACCAACTATGAAATGAACTTGCAAAGACAAAATCAAAATCATTCTCTTGAAAACTTTATATCCTGCTGACATATTACTGGAAATTCAGAGAAGTGGGAAAACATGATAAAGTACACCACAGGGATGTCATCATTAAAAGTCAGACTGAGAAACTACAGCACAAATCATCGTATTCTTCAACATTTATTTGTGACACTGGGAAAAACAAGCAAGAATGAAAGATAAAAACAAAATTATTGATTAAAGAGACTAAGAAGACATGAAAAATTGCAAATTTTGGACATGTTAAGGAACATGGTTTGTACAGAATACAAGCAAAATGGAAACATTATGATGTCCATGAGGTAACTGGGAATTCGGGTGCTGGCTCCCTATTTATGCCATTAAAAATTATTTGATGTAATAATGGTATAGTAATTACATTTATATCTGCAGTCATATCACTGTGGCATCAGATCCCATCATATCTCAGAAGTTATGCAGGGATGAACCTGTTTAGTACTTAGATGGGAGACTGCCTGGAAACATCAGGTACTGTAGGCTTGGGAGAAGGACCTGGCAACCCACTCCCAAAAATAATCAGCCATTGAAAACCCTACGAATAGCAGAGAAGCACTGATGATAGTGTTTCACCTGTTGTACAAGGGGTCATTATGACTCGGACACTGACTCGAGGGCACCTAACAATAACAACAATAATTACATTTATAATAATTTTATATTTTAGAAATTTATATGGAGCTGTTTATGGATGAAATGGTATGATGTTGGGATTTGCATCAAAATAATATTGATGAGGAGCTAAGAATTAGCATATTAAAGAACAGAATAGCCACGCATTGAAATTGCTCAAGGTGAGTAATGGATACATGGGCATTCAACACACTACCCTGCACACTTTTGCACCTGTTTGAAACTTCTAATACTAAAAATTAAAAACAATTCACTATTATAATGAATAGAAGTCAACTTATTGGTAACTTTTATAAGATTCTTGTACTATAAAATTTTTAAAATGTAAAAATTTTAAGAGTTGTGATTTTTGACAAGGCATATCCATTTGTTAATATTTTGCAGTTCTTATTATCTATTCAAATTACATTTTCAGGCACTCAGTTTTACATTTGACATTCTAGTTGGACTGAAACATTTATATCAAATTCAGAGAATTACTTCTACAATAACAGTGTATCTACAATCACATAATTTTTTAATACCTAGAGTAAAGGAAGCACCACAATATCCTCCAGAAATAGAGTGGAGCTACATTCGATTTTAAAGATATAATTTAGGGCTGAAATGCAAGTCCTGGTAGGGGTGTGTGTGTCAAGGGAAAAGGGTGTATTTTAAAAAACAGCTTTATAGAAGCCTGAAATCAGCATAAAAATTAAATAATTTTTAAAGTGTTTTTTTCAAATGAACTTTATCCATTTTACAATAATAACTAAACATGGGCATTTATATTTCTGTTAATTCATCTGAAAATTATTTTAACACTTCAAATATTTCACAATAAATATTATATCTAATTTTTAGGTTACTAATATTATAAGGAGGTAGAAAAACTGGTTCACATAGAAACATTTTTACATCATATTTTAAATTTTAACATAATGATTTCTCTATGAGAATCTCTAAACAAATAATTGTTAAAAGGATATAGTACTTTTAAAATGCAGTTAAGTCATAATCATGGAATCATTAAAAGAAGCAATTGTTTCATTTCAAAATAATGAAGGAGGTACATATGTGAAACAGTGTTGTGTAGCAGAAAGAATATTACCCTGAGAATAAACAAGAATAGGTTCTAATTCTCACTATAATTATCTGTGTGGCCTAAAGGAAATCATAATTTCTTTCATTAGTACCATAAAATGGAATGTATTATTTCTACAAACACATTCAATTGTTTTAAAAAAGAAAGCTGTTTATCTTATCTTTAAAATAGAATGATTACAATAATATTAATATGTATTAGATTCTTCTGAGTGTTATGCTGTAGAAAAGCAGGGTATAATTATTTAGTGAACACAAAGTTTCTGCAAAATTCACTCTCATCTAATAAAAACTGATTTTCCTTTCACTCTAGAAGCAGTGAATGAATTGGAAACTGCAAAGGAAAAAAAGCCATACTCTGGTTGACTTAAAAAGCAGACTATATGGTGCCAGAGATTAGTGAAAAACTTACCTCCTAGCTTTTCCAGAGCAGAGATCAGAGAGGTTTGGGTCCAGGGGTCTAGAAACTGAAGTAGTAGTAGCTGTTGTTAGGTGCCAGCACTACATCTGACAGTGTTTCTTTGCTACCCATAGGATTTTCAACAGTTAGTTGTATCCAGAGTGGTTCGCCACATCCTTCTCTCTAGTCTTTCTTAGTCCTTAAGTTCAGCTGAAATCTGTCCACTATAGGTCACCCTGCTGGTATCTGAGATACTGGTGGCATAGCTTTCAGCCTCATCACAACACGCAAGCCCCCACAGTACAGCAAACTGACAGATGTGTGGGAGAGAAACGGAAGTAGCAGAGAAATAATGTCCTATAGGGAAAGTGTTCTAATTAGCAAGAGCATAGAGATTCTTCATTGCTGTCATGTCTGGTCACAAAGGAAGATACTTTTATTGGCGAGCCTGTATGTTTTAGGAAAGACTTGTTGTTGTTGTTAGGTGCTATGGAGTCATGTCCTACTCATAGCAACTCTCATAGGGTTTTCAATGGCTGACTATTTCAGAATTGCCTTGGGAGTGGACTTCCATGTGCTTCTCCCATTTTTGTGGTGTTGGGAATCGAACCCAAGACCTCAGAGACTGCAGAGCAGTGCTCTACCAATTAAGCTGAATCCCAGCTTCTAGGAAAGACCTAGGAAAGCTACATGTACTTTCAGTAATACCTGAGAAAATGTCTTTTAACATGTGTAAGGACTTTTAAAAATCAAAATTACTTCTTAAAGTTAGACATTAGTTAATGAAAATTATCAAAACTTGAATATTCATTTTTATTTATTTCAAGTACATATGCACACCTTTTAATTAAATGAGAAAATAAGTTTCATAAAGTGGAAAACAAATGTCAAATAAGCTTCTATTATATTTCATATTTCCCATAAATCAAATCTAATATCAAATTGACTTGGGCTCTTTAAGTGCAAGAGGGGACTGAGAAGAAGGACTGTAATTTAGTTCCAGGGACAAATTTATTTATGATTACATACATACATACACACACATATGCACATATATTCATGTGTAATATGTGTATGTATATGTGAGATGTGTATGTGTATAAAGATGTACATTGTACACATACATATTTATATCCAAAAGTATAATGAGTTCTTCTCACTATGACAGACATTTGAGAGAAATCAACTTAAAGGGCAGGGGGTTTTATTTTGGCTCACCGTTTCAGAAGTGTCAGTCCAGGGTGACTTGGCTCTGTTGCTCCTAGGCCATGGTGAGGCAGAACAGCATGGTAAGGATTGCGTGGTTGAGCAAAGCAGCTCACCTTATGGTAGACAGGAAGCAGCAAAGAACAGAGGAAGGAGCCAGGGAACAACTTCTTCTAACCAGGCCCCACCTTCCACAATTCCATCACCTCCCAAAAGTCTATTCAAATTTTGAATCTACCAATCAATCAAACCATTCATTGGACAGAGTCTTCATGATCCAGTTGACTCTGGAGACTCTCACAGATACATCCAGAGGTATACTTTACTGATGTGCTAGGATATCTCTCAATCCAATCAAATTGACAATTAACAACCATAATAATAAATGAATTTATTTTTAGAAAATTAAGTAATCAATCTGTCTGCATTTACTAAATTTTGGTAGGAAGTAATTTAATAAGAAGTAATCCCTGTTGTTGTTGTTGTTGTTAGGTGCCGTCGAGTCGAGTCCGACTCATAGCGACCCTATGTACAGCAGATCGAAACACTTGCCGATTCTGAGCCAGGCAAACAATCTTATTTATGTTTAAGCCCATTGTTGCAGACACTGTGTTAATCCATCTGGTGGAGGGTTTTCCTCTTTTCCGTTGACCCGCCACTCTTCCAAACATGATGTCCTTCTCCAGGGATTGTTCTCTCCTGACTACATGTCCAAAATATGTAAGACGCAGTCTGGCCATTTTTGCTTCCAAGGAGCACTCTGGTTGTACCTCTTCTAGGACAGATCTGTTGGTTCTTTTGGCAGTCCATGGTATATTCAATAGACGTCTCCAGCACCACAATTCAAAAGCAT